>VZQC01002875.1:1295096-1371641 GCA_009823505.1 Rhizomys pruinosus
AAAAAAAAAAAAAAAAAAAAAAAAGAAGCGTCACAGTACCCACCCATCGAGTGAAACCATAGGATTGGTATGGCTCCATGCTTAGAAGAAACCAAGCCACATATTCAAGGCTCATGCAAATCTTAAGTTGTAACTTGAAGTCAAGTCTCAGGTAGAAGCTGCTTCTCATAGATTTACATCTCCCTCTCTTGTCTCTTCCCTGCCAGGACCCATCACCAGTAGATGTATGCCTGTACTAGATACCTTCAGTGGTCAGCTTGACACACGTGGTTAGTGAGAACCTCAACTGAGGAATTTTCTCCATTGGACTGAGCTGTTGCCATGTCTATGGGGCATTTTCTTGAATATCAATATGGGAGAGCCCAGGCAAACATAGGCAACCCTAAGCAGGTGGTCCTATATTGTATAAGAAAGCAGGCTGAGCACAGGCCAGGGGAGCAAGCCAGCAAGCAGCACTCCTCCATGGTCTGTGCTTCCAGTTCCTGCCATGGCTTCCCTTCACAATAAACTGTGCTGTAAGCCAGATAAAGCATTCCCTCCCAAATTTGGTTTTGGTCAGTGGTTTTCTTACAGCAATAAGAAAGAACCTAAGACAGTGCTTAAATATAATTTGGGAAGAACTAGCCTTCCTTATACCTGCCTCCATTTTCTTCCTTTTTCAATATACCAACCCAGATCTAGTGATTCTTATTTGTTTCTCCTGCCACGGTAACTTTTTAAAGATCCTTCCTTTTTTCAATGTACTAACCTAAATTTAGTAATTCTTATTTCTTCTCCTGCCATAGTAACTTTTTAGAGGTCCTGGTCAGTATCTTCCAGAAAAAAAGCAGGCTTTAATCGGAGCTTCCTACTTATAACCAGACAACATAGATGTGCTAGTCTCTATAATATCACCTAACACCTCTTACAATATAAATTGCCTTTTTAGAAGCAGGACACCATTTGTCTAAAACCTAAGCTTCTAATGATAATATCTTTGAGTCTTTAGATAAGTGTCTGTCGATTAGAATATTCTTAGAAGTCAGGAAACTAAGGTGTTGTGGGGGGAATCATAGAAGGTGTGTGGTTTGAATGATACTATCGCCATGGACACCATGTATTTAGACATTTTGGTCCCCAGCTGGTGGCACTGGTTGGGAAGGGTCATGGAACCTTTAGGATGTGTGGCCATGCTGGAGGAAGGGCTGTGAAACTTCGTAAGCCTTGCCAGATTTCCTGTCTCTCTCTCCCTCCTCTCTGTATCTATTCCTGTCTGAAGATCAATCATCCCTCAGCTTTCTGCTTTATCCATGTCTTTCTACCATGCCCCCCCATGACTGACTCTAACCCTCCATGGCCATTAGCTAAATAAACTCTTCTGTCTATAAGTTGTTTTGGTCAGTGTTTTTGTTTTGTTTTATTTTGGTCTTTTTGCCACAGGGTCTCCCTTGTAGCCCCAAATGGCCCCAAACTTGCTGTGTAGATCAGGCTGGTCTTGAACTCACAGAGACCCAGGTGTCTCTGCCTCCCAAATGGTGAGATTATAGGCATGCACCACCATTTCTGACCTTGGTTTTTACTGGAGTAACAGAAAATATGGAAGGGGAAATAGAATGCAGTGATATAAAGGCAGAAGAAGGGATATAACCATGCCCATCCCTGTATCTTTTTCAAAGAATAAGGTTACACAGTGTATTCAACGTGAATGCAAAGGCACAAAGCTATCCATAGGCATTTGACAAATGGGACCTTATTAAACTCAAAAGCTTCTGTATATCAAAAGAAACAATCAAGGAAGTGAAGAGAAAATCCATCTGACACATCTGACAATCATTGCAGATACATCTGATAAAGCATTGATTTCCAGAATATATAAACTACTCAAAAAACAAAGAAGAAAACAAACGACCCACTCAAAAGATGGAACAAAGAGCTGAACAGAGACTTCACAGGGGAGGAATTAGAGATGGCTGAGAAACATCTTAAAAAGTGTTCAACATTGCTAATAATTAAGGAAATGCAAATTAAAACCACTTTAAGATATCTCACTCCAATACGACTGGCTAGGATCAATAAAACAAGTGGGGGCTGGAGAGATGGCCTAGCGGTTAAGAGCGCCGACCGCTCTTGCAGAGGACCCGGGTTCGATCCCCAGCACCCACATGGCGGCCGAGAACCGTCTGAAACTCCAATTCCAGGAGAACTCCAGTCCCAGGGGCATCCGAGACCCTCTTCTGACCTCCGTGGCATTGCACGACACGGGTGCACAAACTTGCATGCAGACAGTACATTCATACACATACAGAAATAAATAAAATTAATAAAAAAAAATTTTTTTTAAATAAAACAAGTGATACCAAGTGCTGGAGAGGTTGTGGGGAAAGGGGAACACTCATCCACTGCTGGTGAGAATGTAAACTTGTATAACCATTATAGAAAGCAGTGTGGAGAACCCTTGGAAGACTCAAAATGAGCTTGCTACCTGACCCAGCCATACCACTCCTAGGCATGTACCCTCAAGACTCACCCCATCACAGAGATACATGCATGGCCATGTTTACTGCAGCTCTCTTCACAATAGCAAAGAGCTGGAACCAACCCAAGTGCCCCTCAACTGACAAGTGGATAGAGAAAATATGGTATATCTACACAATGGAGTTCTATGCAGTGGTAAAGAAAGATGACATCATGAACTTTGCAGGTAAATGGATGGAACTAGAAGATATCATGTTAAGTAACAGTCCCAGAAAAGTGAATGATGAATGGTATCCCTCATCTGTGGATGCTAGTGCCAATTACCTAGTTGTAAGGCAAACTGAGTAACGTCAATGTGATCTGAAAACAACTGTGCTCTTGTATTGTGAATCCCTTAACAGGTTCTAGAACTAAGCTACCATTTATTTTCAGAGTTAGGAATTTTTGGTATATGGATAGAGGATATGTATGCATATTTTAGAGTAACAAGATCAAAGGAATGCAGAAAAAACTAATTTGTCATGACATTATGTCTAACCACAGTATTTATTTTATGGGAGTGCTTCTTAGCATTTCTTATACAAGGCTCCTTGAGCTTTTGTCCAAGCCTTTTCTAAAATATTAGAGAGTAGTTAAAAGTATCAGGCTTAGCCTTTCTGGATGCTTAACAACCATACTTAATGCCCATACCAATTTGGCAAATGATCTTAAGAGATAACTTTGTTCCTTGCCCTCAGAGGTCAACTAAGTACCAGGGGACTATGCATAGGGGCATCTCTTGAAATGTCTTGCAAATGTGAGTCACCAATCTTCCTGTGCAGGGAGGTCTTGGAGATCCGCTAATGGGACTTCAGCCAGTGTCCAGTCTATAAAGAGGAAAGTCTGCTCATGCTTCAAAAAGGGAAGCCTGGTCTAGCAAGACCTGACTTTGTCCTCGAGTAGATGGAACTGGTGATTGAAAAGCCAAAAGGAGCCAGGGGCTCCCTCCCCCGCCAAAACCTGAGTGACCCTTGAGGACCAAATCCTCAACTGACCTTGAGTTGAGAAAACAAAAACCTTGGTTAATCTGGGCTGTGTGGCCTTAAACATCCAAAAGAAAAGTATAACCAGAAATAAATAAATAGTAAGTCCTGATAAATTGTACTTCAGGTATAAAACTTGAGATTTTAGGAAAAAGACAAAAAGTAAAGAAAAAAAAAAGAGCACAGTTGTTTTGCCTGTCTTACTGGCAAGTGCAGCTACCCTGTGGCTGTCACTGCTTTTGCCATCCTTCAAAGACATGAGACACAGCTTTTCAACCTTCCAATATGGACTGAAGACTCATGTCTCTCCAAGAATCCTCCAAACCTTCAGTGCCAGATAGGGACTGCTGAGACATCCAACTTGTGGACTGAGCTACTACTGGGGTTTCCGCCTCTTCAGAGTATAGACTGCCATTGTTGGACTACCCAGGCTGTATCATGGAGACTAGTATGGGAAGTTCAAGACAGGATGCAGTGCTTACTGGACCTCATTTGGTGACCATGGGAAGGGAAAACCCCAGTGTGGAACACAAGGGCAGAATTGATGGTGGTTTGGGTTTGCCAAGGAGGAGACTTCAAACATGGCATCTTTCAGCCTAATAAAAAAAAATCATAAGCTGAAGATGCTAAAACCTATGATATATGTGGCATGCATATGTGCATATTTTGGAATGAATCATATTGGAAGGAACAACAACAACAACAAAAAGATTGGGTCAAAGAACTGACTGAAGTGGTGAACTTCTGCTCGAAACAGTAAACTTCTGCATCTAGAATTTTGAGAGAGACTGAGAAAAAGATGAAAAACATTTTTGGCAGAATGCATGAGCTCTGGTGGGGTCGGGGGGAGAGAGGGGCACAGGTCTAGATTTGATTTGTAATTTTGTATGAAATGCACAGAGCTTCAATAAAAATTGACCTTGAAAAAAATAACAAAATGTGACTGTAGGTTGAATAAACAGAATGTGGAAATAAAAAAATAAAATAAAACAAAATAAGGAATTGCTTCTATCACATAGTCTGAATTTAGATAGTTCCACGGGAGAGTTAACTCCAGTATGTAATGTAACTAATTTTTGAATGTGAAAAAAATATATATTAACAAATGACACTCTAAAAATATTTGTCAGGCACTATAAAGATGGCTCAGCAGTTAGGAGCGAGTACTGCTCTTGCAGAAGCCCAAAGTTCAGTTCCCACCCCATGTTGGGAGGCTTGCAAGCTCCTGTAACTCCAGTTTTAGGAGATCTGACACCCTCTTCTATCCTCCATCAACACTTGCACTCACATGTACATACTCACACACAGACACACAGACAAAGACACACACATGCCTAATAATAATAATAAATCTTTAAAAAAATACTTACGAAAGATTAAATGAGACATGGATAATTTTCTACCTGCTATGACTTGAGTGTGGTTTGTGTGAATCCTCCAGAGTTTCAGATACTAGAAGCTTAGTCCACAGTACAATAATACTGGGCAGTGATGGGCTTGTAAGGGTTTGCACCTAGTGGGGAGTAGCTGAGTGGAATATCTAACAGCTGGGGCCTGCCTATGAAGCAACCTACTGTTATTGTTTTGCTAAATGGTCATACGCTCAGACTGCATTTTGAATATTTATGTTTATATCCACAGATCTGCGTTGCTTTCAACTCTGGTCAGAGAAGCTTCTTTTGCAGTAAGGAGTGATTAATACACAGTCTCATAATTGGTCGAAGTGCTGAGGAGAAGCAGCTGTGAGTGCCCAGCTGTGGATGAATCATTATGCATCGACCTCCCCATCCGAGGCTCCGGGAACTTCACAGGATGGAAAGAGTATACAAGCCAGTGGAGGTGGAGGGAGCTATGAAATGCTGGCTTCCTAGACAGGACCTGGATGTTGCATGTATCAACTCACAGCAGCTGTGATTACCCACACACAAGCCAGTCAAAACTCCAGCATGGATGGGGTAGGGGCCCCAGTAGATTGACCGATGCCCCAGTTGATGGCCCCACACCTATGCACATGTGGTTAGCACTAATTGAATTCAGGGGGGTTAGTAATCAACATCGATGAAAGGAGTACATGAAATTAGGTTGCCGATGAGGATGGGGCACTCAGAAGGGTTGGAGAGAATCAGTGGTAGTATTGCTATAACCAAAACACATTGTATAAATGTATGGAAATTCCAAAGAATAAGTCAAATTATTTTTAAGAAAAACAAAGAATTGTGGTCTAGTGAAGAATGTACCTTTGAAAGATATAAATGTAATTCTTCCAAGATCCCAGTTACTTCCTAAGACTGTGAGTTGTTACAGAGAGCCTGGCATTGTTAAACATCAGCAGAGGCTGATTAGAAAGGACTGTATAATCCTGGACATCCAGCCTCCAAAACTGTGAACTAATAAACCTGTTCTCTATGAAAAGTGCTCAGCCTTGAATATTTCGTCATAGCAACAGAAAATAATCTAAGGCAGTATCCATGTGTATATTTCTACTAACATGCATACTATAGCCAAAACTAAGCTTGTCTTTTTTCCCTTTAATTAGATCCTTTGTACACGATTTCCTAACTATGTCAGTGTTTTAGAGTGCATTTAAAGTCTGCCATCAAGATTCTGCTTTTCCCCTCTAAGACCGCCTAGGTATCATGTTGGCTGTGTTAGAGATATCCCTATAGTGAGTTGAAGAGTCCTGCAGAACTTCTACCAACTTATACTTCAAAGTCTTTTCAAGAGGCCCCCACAGAAGTTCTGATTCACTCTGAATGACTCAATTTCATTGCTGTGACCATCCTAAAATGTGGCTGAAAGAATGTGATGCTGAGTCTGGGTCATGTGCACCATGCTGGGACTAGAGCTGAGTCCATTGCATCTAGAAGCACATGCCTTGGATTTGAGGAGGGAGTTTCCCCTGATTCAACACTGAGACTTCATTACTAAGGATGCTAGGTGACAACAATAACCACTACCTGCCTCTTATAGTCACTATTTCCTGTCTTGGTCAGTAGCGCCATTCACACAAGCAAGCAGAAACATGGGAGTCCCCCCAATCCTTCTTTCTCCTCTCATTCTCCCCCCCCCCATAAGTGTTTCTTGAGCCTCTCAAGTTCTCTTCATTTTAACTCTTACCACGAGCTCTGCAACTCCGCACGTCTCCTCTGGAGGCTGCCTTGGCATTGTACTGACCTCATTTCAGGCAGCATTAGAGGAATTTTTCAAAGTAAAAACCAAGCTTAACACTCTCTTCACCTTCAGTGATTTCCTATCCCTGGATTAAGCGGCTTTATGTACCACTCCCTGCCCTGAACTACACATAAAAGCATTCATGTGGGCTTTCATTAGTTCTTAAATGTACCATGCTCACTGCCTTGTGCAACATCCTTGTCCTGGGTCCTCTGGCTTAAGCAATCTGATTTAAACTCTATTCCATGCATTCTCTGTCATGGGCCAAATGCCCACCTCTCCTTCAGATCTCAGGTATGTTTGTCAATTTCCATGACTAAATAGCTGAGGTAAATTAAATGAAAGAAACATTTGTTTTGGCTCAGGGCTTTAGAGGTTTGGGTCCATGTTGACTGGCTTATCATTTCTAGGCCTGTGGTAAAGTGCTGCATCATGGTAGAAGGTCACAGGGCCACAAAGCAGCTCATTTCATGGAAGCCAAGAAAGAGAAGGGGAGACAGAGAGAGAGATCAAGACAGAGGGTGACAGAGACTGACAGAACAGAGACAGAGAGAGAGAACAGAAAGGCCCAGGGAGAAGACAAACCTTTCAAACTTGACCCTGGTGACCCACTTCTTTCATGACCCCAGCTCCCGATAGTCCATATGGGAATTCATGAAGTTACAGCCTTCATATCCAGTCACTTCTCCATAGCTCCACCATGTGAGCATCCGTAGGGGACATTTAACATCCAAACTGTAATGCCGGCTTCCATAGCACTTAGTTTGGAAAGACTTTCTTGGTCTCCTTAGTCTGGTAAAGAATTCATGAAGCAATGATGGCATCACAGAGCAGCCCATTATTGCAGCTGTACTGGATTACAATAAACTGTGTGCTTGTCTGAATCTTCCAGTGAGCTTTCATTTCCTGCGAAAGGAATCAATAGGCCCCTCACATTCACTGGGACATCCCCAGTACCTATAAGCCATGTTGGCCTAACAGGGGTTAAATAAATAAATGTTTAAAATCCTAACTAGCATTTACTAAGAGCCTGGTTTGTACCAGCTACTATTTGAAGTGCTTTATATTTGTTAACTAATTCAGTCTACTAATTATTAATCCAGTTCCTATCTTGGAGATGAGAAGAATCAAGACAAAAGATGTATATAAAAAGTCATAGATTTGAACACTACAGAGCCAAAATTTGAACCCAGTCAATCTAACTACTAAATGCAATTTCTTAACTGCCACGCTACATTCTTAAGTGTACATAAGCATTCCAAAATGCTGTCCTACATATTTTAGGGACACAAGAATGAGAGGGGTAGATGAATAAGAATGTACACAAGTTTCATGAAATACCGATGGAGAATTACATATGTAATATAAGGCTTTCTTGCTTTACTTGAGACACACAAACAGTAACAAAATCTCTCTGCTTGGGTAGATGGGATTTGTTCACATAGACATATCTTAGTATAAAAATTCCTGAATTCAAATGTGTTTGTGACTCAATTACACAGTGGTAGTTTCATGTTTATGTTGAAAATGAAAAGCAAAACCAACAAGTTATTCTGGGCACTAAGCCTCTTTTAAAATTGCTGCATTTATGTTTTTTAAAATATTTTTTTCTATAATTCCTAACCTCGCCAACAGGACTGGCTCACTGGCAAGGCTTAAGAAGGCTTTTGGGGGCTGGAGAGATGGCTTAGCAGTTAAGAGCACCAACCACTCTTGCAAAGGACCCGGGTTCAATTCCCAGCACCCACATGGTGGGTAAGAACTGTCTTTAAGCCAGGTGTGATGGTGCCCTCCTTTAATCCTAGCACTCAGGAGGCAGAGGCAGGTGGATCTCTGTGAGTTCAAAGCCAGCCTGGGCTACAGAGTGAGTTCCAGGCCAGCTGGGGCTATAGGAAGGCCCTGTCTCAAAAAAAAAAAAAAAAGGCTTCTGAGCTGGGCATGGTAGCACACGCCTTTTATCCCAGCTCTCAGGAGGCAGAGGCAGGCAGATCCCTGTGAGTTCAAGGCCAGCCTGGCCTACAGAGTGAGCTCCAGCCCAGCTGGAACTACAGGGAGACCCTATCTCAAAAAGACCAAAAAAATTAATAAATAAATAAAAAGAAGGTTTCTGTTCTGCTTAAAAACTCAAAAACAAGGGGCTGGAGAGATGGCCTAGTGGTTAAAAGCATCGACTGCTCTTGCAGAGGACCTGGGTTCGATCCCCAGCACCCACATGGTGGCTGAGAACCGTCTTTAACTCCAGTTCCAGAGGAATCCAACACCCTCTTCTGACCTCCGCAGCATTGCACAACACAGGTGCACCAACCTACATGCAGACAGTACATTCATACACATAAAAATAAATAAATAAATAAATAAATCTCAAAAACAAAACCAAAGAGATGTTATGGGACATGGTTCTATAAGTCATTAAAATAAAAGGCACTAAATTAATTTCACAAATTTAAAAGTACAAAAAATTTTCTTACAAGTATGTATAACAAAAATGTTATCAATGAAGCATAACCTTCTTTGCTAATGAGTTGTTTTTTTTTTTGTTTTTTTTTTGAGACAGGGTCTCCCTGTAGCCCCAGCTGTCCTGGAACTCACTCTGTAGACCAGGCTGGCCTTGAACTCACAAAGATCTGCCTGCCTCTGCCTCCCAGTGCTAGGATTAAAGGCGTGCGCCACCACGCCCGGCTGAGTTGTTTCTTTATACAAGAATACTTATGCTTTAAATAGGTCCATTAAATTACTGTCCAATGTAGATGATCAATTATGTAGAGAATAAAAGTTCACTTTAAGTATTCATCTAAAAAAAATCCTAATGTTGGTGTAATTTGTCTTTTCCAATGTGTTCACTTGTGTGTGGATCTACATGTTATGTATGCATGGTTCATACACATGTAGAGACCCAAGGTTGACCCTGAGTGTTGGTGATTAAGATGATCTGACTTGGAATAAGCAGAGCTCAGGGGTCTTAGAAGGCAGCTGTGTCTTGATAGGGTTAGATCAGAACCCTGCTAGGCAGCAGACCACTAGGCTGATAAGAGACCATCTGGCCAGCAGAGTCCTAGAGCCCCTTGTTCTGGGAAGAGACATTTTGGTCAGTGACCTTCGGTTATTATCTGCCTCACACAGGAGATAATTTCTTTCTGTTAAGGCCCCTCCCAACTTCTCTGTAATAAAGTCACATGTCTCTTTTTCAAACTTTCTCTTGGAATGTTGTTCCTGCATGGGCTTGCTAATGGCTGCCAACTTTTTCCCTGTATAAACCTGTAACCCTGGAGAAATAAATGGATGTTCTGCAAAGAGACAGTCGACCCAGGAATGAGTCATTGCCACCTTGTTCCGCTTCTGATCTTAGCTCCCCCAGGTGGTGAGGGTTGGGGGTGGGGGGCACAAGGGGCATATATGCGGACAGGAGAAATTCTCCACACTTGAGCATCTTCAAACACAACTCTAGTGAGTTTCTATTGCCGTGATTGGAACACTGGCCAAAACCAACATGGGGAGGAAAGGGTTAATTTAGTCCATCCTCAAGGGAAGCCCAGGCCAGGAACCTGAAGCACAGACAATGGAAGAGTGCTGTTTACTGGCTTGCTCCTCTAGCCCATGCTCAGCCTGCTTTCTTATACAACTCAGGACCACCTACCTCCCCAAGGGTGGCACCACCCACAGTGGGCTGGGTCCTTCTACATCACACAACAATCAACAACAAAATGCCCCCGTAGACATGGCCACAGGCCAATCCAATGGTGGAATTTCCCTGCACCCAGGTGTGTCAAGTTGACAAATAAAGCTACATAGCACAATCACTCTCCATCACATGAGACTTCACTGAGCCAGGGGTTTTGAACCAGAGCTTGCTGACACTGCTGACACAAGCCACCTTGCTCCTGTGATCCCAGGGATCAAGCTTCCACACACTGGGGTTACAGGTGGGCTGACACACACCCCAGCATTTATGTGGTTGCTCAGGATCCGAACTCCAGTTCTCTCGCTTATGCAGCAAGTGCTCAATCCATTGAGCCATCCTCACAACTTTGTGTTTTTGAATCAAGCCAAATGGGTTATAGTTATGGCAAAATGCTTTTTAGTGACCAGGAAGATCCTCCCAAATGTCCACTGACCACTTGCTGACAATAACTCGAAATTCTCTTGTTTTTTTTTTTATTCCATTGACTTTTTTTTTTAGCAAATATAAAATAATATTTCTACTGACCTATTTTGGTGTTACAAATGATAAACTGAACCCTGCTGAGTCGGATTCCACCTACCTTGTCCCAATTCCATTCCCCTGCAGGTTCCACACTTCCAATCTACCCCACCACCTCCCTCTCTCCCTGCTAGCCTTGGGCCCAGGTCCACTCAATTCCTCTGCCTCAGATCTCTGAACTAGCTTCCTAACCCAGACTAGCTAAATCCTCTAGTTTACTGTGTTAAGACCCTCCACAGGTGTTTTCCACAGCCACCTTCCCCTGGACACCTGATCAGACCAGCCCTCCTACTACCTGGACTGGCTTGCATACCACCCTGACCCACCAACTAATTTTTCATATGTGAGGAAAAAGCAACCAAGCTACAATATAAACAGATATAAACAGAACCAAAATTCAAGTAACAAAGGAAGAATAGAATTTCCTAGCAGACACACAACCAACAAGAAAACATCTATATGTCTGAATGGCAGCACGAAAACACTAATAATATGAAAAACCAAGAGAATGTGCCCCCCCAAACACCCACCATATACATGGCTGGAGAGGTTATAGATCCTAGAGAAAACCATATCTCTGTCATATCTCTAGACAAATGAAATTTCTTTTTTTTTATTTTATTTATTTCTGTATGTGTATGAATGTACTGTCTGCATGCAGGTTTGTACACCCATGCCGTGCAATGCCACGGAGGTCAGAAGAGAGTGTCAGATTCCCCTGGAACTGGAGTTCTCCTGGAATTGGAGTTTCAGACGGTTCTGGGCCTCCATGTGGGTGCTGGGGATCGAACCCGGGTCCTCTGTAAGAGCAGTCAGAGCTCTTACTGCTAGGCCATCTCTCCAGCCCTTAGGAGAGACATTTTCATGATGACTACGTAGTTCTGCTCTTACAATAGTAAATATTAGAATAAATAGAAACATGTAGAAGCTTTTTCTCCAGAAGGTATTTAAAATTCAAATTGTATTGACTGACCATCTTCAGTGTTCCAAACCCCTGACCATAGCAAAGTTTTAAAAACATATTCAGGGTTATGGGGAAAGGGGAACACTCATCCATTGCTGGTGGGAATGTACACTTGTACAGCCACTATGGAAAGCAGTGTGGAGAACCGTTGGAAGACTTGGAATGAACTTGCCACCTGACCCAGTCATACCACCCCTGGGTATATACCCACAAGGCTCTTTTTACCACAGAGATACATGCACAGCTATGTTTATTGCAGCTCTGTTCACAATAGCAAGGAGCTGGAACCAACCCAAATGCCCCTCAACCGACAAGTTGATAAATTGGTATGTCTAAACAATGGAGTTCTATGCAGTGGTAAAAAAAAGACAACATCATGAACTTTGCAGGTAAATGGATAGAACTAGAAGATATTAATGTTAAGTGAAGTAACACATTCCCAGAAAAACAAACGACGAATGGTATCCCTAATCTGTGAATGCTAGCACCAATTACCTAGTTGTAAATATTTCTTGTTGGGAGTGCTGCATATTGGAAAGAACAACAACACCAAAAACAGAAAAGACTGCATCAAAGAACTGACTGAAACGGTGAATCTGGGGGGTGGGGAAGATTGGAAGGGGGACACTGGTCTATATTCAATTTGTGACATAATCTTGTACAAAAAATATATATAAAACAATAAATTTTAAAAATCCACAGCAAAAAATAAATAAATAAATAAATAAATAAATAAATAAATAAAATAAAAACATACTCACAGGCTGGTGAGGTGACTCAGCAAGTGAAAACATCAGCTGACAAGAATGAATATCTGAACTCAATCTCTAGACCCTCTCATGATGGAGAGAACCAATTCCCATAGGTTGTCCTTTGACCGTCACATCCATGCCATGGTATGTACACACACAGGTAAAGGTAACTTTTTAATATACATATATTTTTTTTGGTCTTTTCGAGACAGGGTCTCCCTGTAACCCCAGCTGTCCTGGAACTCACTCTGTAGACCAGGCTGGCCTTGAACTCACAAAGATCCGCCTGCCTCTGCCTCCCAAGTGCT
The DNA here is from genome assembly GCA_009823505.1 of Rhizomys pruinosus. Classification (NCBI taxonomy): domain Eukaryota; kingdom Metazoa; phylum Chordata; class Mammalia; order Rodentia; family Spalacidae; genus Rhizomys; species Rhizomys pruinosus. The sequence continues at coordinate 1,307,966 of VZQC01002875.1, forward strand.
AGGATTAAAAACTGCAGTATTTGTTTATAAAATAAAAATAAATATGTTTTATTTATTTTTATTTAACATATTTATTTTTATTTTATAAACAAATTTTTACCAATTCCATCCCTCCATTTCCCCCTCTAACTCCTTCTGTGCCCTCCTCGCCTTCTCAAATTAATGACTTCTTAAATTATATTTAATTTAATTATCAATTAGTTTTTATATAGTATATAATATTTATATATATTATATATATTATTCTTATATATATATTAATCCTACTGAGTCCACTTAGTGTTGCTCATTTGTACCTGTGTTTAGGGCTGATGAGTTGTGATTGGATAAATCTATTAGAGGGTTCATCCCTGAAGAAAACTGGTTCTCCTCTCAGCAGCCATTGATTGCCTGAAGCTCTTCATCTAGAAGTGGGGCCTTATGAACTTTCCCCCATCCATATTGACATGTCAACTGGTCTTGTCATCATGCAGGTCTTGTTTAGGCAACCATATTGTTGGGATTTCATGGTGCAGCTGCCCTGGCCTGTCCAGAAGGCACTGTCTTGGAGCAGGCATCCTGGCCCTTACAATCTTTCCACCCCTTCTTCCATGAGGTTTCCTGAGCCTTAGGTGTAGGGACTGTGTTGTAGGTGTATGGACTGGGGCTGGGCACCCCATGATCACACTTATTCTCTACATTTTGACCAGTTGTGGATATGTTGTAGAAGAGAAGCTTCTTTGATGAGGGATGAGAACTATACTTACCTGTGACTAGAAGGGTAAGTACTTAGTATATAGTTTAAATTCTAGTTTTTAATATTTTATTTATTATTTTTATTTTATGCATATGGATATTTTGCCAGATCTTCTGGAACTATAGTTAAGGGTGGTTGTTAGCCATCATATGAGAGCTGGGAACTAAACCTATGTTCTCTGCAAGAGGACCAAGTACTCTTAACTGCTGAGCCTTTTCTCCAGGATGTATTTCATTTTTTTAATTCCCTAAAAACCAACATCCATTCTGACTATGTTCAGGAAAATGACAGTTTGTAACACATAATGGGCAAGACTTAAGAATAATTTTGAAGAAATGTTTAATAATTTGAAGAAATATTTTAATGTTGGTGACTATACATGCTTAGAATTGATATTTAGTAAAGAACCATAGCAAGAGTTCAATATTTCACTTTCCTATTTTAAAAAAGAAAATAGTCTTGAGTAGTGTCCAGATGTGATTCCACAAGAAACTACTACTTTATAGAATTTTAATAAGTTTCTTTTACATTTTTTGTAGTTTCTGTATAATCTTTATTGAATTTTCATGTTTAATGCACAATATTTTAATTATCTTTATGCCCCCATCTGCACCCTCCCATACCACCTCCCACCAGATTTCAAGCATTTTGTCATATATATATATACATATATATGTATATATATACATATATATATATATATATGTTGTTGTTTTTGTAAATACTAATAAACTTTTTTAAAGAAAAAAATATTTTAGAAACTATTTCATCAGACAACCTTTTATTCATATGTGACCAAGCATTAAACTTTCATTCTATCTGACTTAAATGAGTGTAAATTCTCAAATAATACAAATTGTATGCATTCAGTAGGTTATCGTGTGATTTCAACAGGCAAAAATGCTACATATTCAAAATAACAAATTCGTTTATGAATATTATTAGTTCCAGATAGTTCAAGCATGTGACTCTCTATATCAACCTTCTACATTTTTAGCAAAGAAGAAAATTCTTCCTAGGGAAAAAAGTGATTGCTCAGAAAGAAAGTCAAATGATAAAGAGGAAAAAAAATGGAAAAAAACTACAAAATGTTGATGTTCATGAGTGTTAAACTTGAATAGTTTATTCATTAACTTTTTAGCTGAAGAGAAAGTAATTTTGAGTAGTTACTGTAAAAGGTCAGCTGGAAAACAAATTTCCTCTGTGTCAATAGGTTAACAAAATGTTATGCTTGCTGACTCTGTAGAGAGGGCAACATGGAGAACACTTGACCTGATTAGCTCATCACCAACCCATTAGGAGGTTTTTCTTGGAAAAGAAATGGGGAGCCCATTTAAACTCTTTTTTATTACCTTCCAGACTTTCTGTGCTATTGTGCAGCACAATGCTTAGCTAGAGATGGGCACTTCTGATGTGCACCTACTGGAATATCCGAATTCCAATTTAGGATTTCAGGAATTTGATGGTTTCTAGGTTCTGGAGCAAAAGCTCAAAGGAAAATATATACATACATACACACACACACACACACACACACACACACACACACACCTAAGAAGATGCAAGAGAGGGCAAAAGGGAGAAATTGTGTACCTCAAAGTAGAATTCTGACTTCTCAAGAACAGAAGCTCTGTCCAAGTTCACCACAACGTCTGACACAGCATTAAGAAATGTTTTCTAGGCAGGGCATGGTGGTGCACGCCTTTCATCCAAGCACTCAGGAGCCAGAGGCAGGTGGATCTCTGGAAGTTCAAGGCCAGCGTGGTCTACAGAGTGAGTTCCAGGCCAGCTGGGACTACAGGGAGATCCTGTCTCAAAAAGACCAAATAATAATAATAATAATAATAATAGACCAAATAATAATAATAGACCAAATAATAATAATAGACAAAATAATAATAATAGACAAAATAATAATAATAGACAAAATAATAATAATGTAATGTTTTCTAGGCTGGGTGCAATGGTGCATGCCTTTAATCCCAGCATTCAGAAGGCAGAGGCAGGTGGGTATCTCTGAATACCAAACCAGTCTGGTATATTCAGGGGGTTCCAGGCCAGCTGGAGATAGAGGCAGACCCTGTCTCAAAAAAAAAAAAAAAAAAAAAAAGATTGAGAGAGAGAGAGAGAGAGAGAGAGGCAGGCTTCTGTTTGCTATCCCTATTGGAGCAGATATCTTGGGGACCACCACTCCTCGTGATCATGAAGGACATGCCAGAGTTCTTAGAGCAGGGCCAGAGCTCAGGCTGGGGCAGGCCGCCTTATGGCACAATTTAAAGGAGCTATACACAAGAAGTTGTGGCATCAGCTGAAACTTCAGGTGTATGATTTTGTGCAGGACCTGTGCTTTGCCATAAGGGATGGTCTTATTAAGCTTTAAGAAAACTTCACTGGTAAGATTGAACCCAGGCCAAACCCTTTGTCCCTGGTAGAAACAATGCTGCATGTGGTTAGACAGATGGCTGACTCTAATGTGGCTCTTAAGAGTAAAAAGTAGGCCCTTTGCCTTTGCAGTTGGTGACCAGCGAGTCAGGTTCAGTGCCTCTGTGTCTTTGTGCGCGGGCTCCTGAAGCACAGGAGCCCAGAAGTTGCTCCAGACAGGTAGATTTTAGGGTAGATTGACTCCTGGGCTACTGGAAAAGGGTCTCAACTCTGAACCATTTTATAGGGGGTGGCTGTCTGGGCGGAGCCGCCCTTCGCCTTTGCAGCCGGTGACCAGCAGTCTGGTTAGGTGCCTCTGTGTCTTTGTGCTGGCAGGCTCCTGAGGCACAGGAGCCCTAAGTCAGTCCAGACCCCACCCCCACCCCCACCCCCAACTGGAATTAGTGGGAGAGTATCCAAGTGGACTTTTTTTTGGAGAACCTTCACAACAGGAAGAGAAGAGTGACTTAGACTTCCAATATCCAATATATAAACAATATTGAAAGCCTGAAACCTAGACAAGTCAATACTCCATAAACAAGGAGGAGGAAAGAAAAAAAAAAAAAAGCATTGGAAGGAGTCAAGTAAAACCAGCCACTAACATAGTGAAAAGACATTTGTGATTTGAATCACAAAAGGGAAACCCACATGCCAGGGACATGACAAAAGGACAACATGGGAAAGGCACAGGATAATTCCACACCAGGCCCTATCAAACCTGTAGGAGATAGCTACAATGGGATCCCCTGGAGGTGATCCAAGGAACAGATCTTAGAGGAATAATTGTAGACCTATGCAGAGAAATTAAAGAAAATAAAGAACTAAAGAGAGAGAATGAAAAACTCAAAAAGGACCTAGAGGGATACAATGACAAACTTCAGAAAGAACTAAAGGAAGAGATTGACAAACTCCAGAAAGAACTAGAGAGAGAAAAAAAAACAAACTCCAAAAGGAAGTAGAAACACTGAAAAAGGAAGCCAACCAATGAAGTAAGGAGCACCAAGAAGAGATTGAGAAGCTCAAAAAGGAAATGGAAATACTAAAGAAAACACAGGATGAAATGAAAAAGGAATTAGAACACTCATCCAATCAAGAAGAAATCAAAGGAAAGGAAAAAAGCTCAGAAGTAGAATGGAGAAGCAGAACAAAGACTATCAGATCTGGAAGATAACACAGAGCAAATAAAAGCTCAAATAAAGAATATGAAAAATTTAAAAATACACAAAAGTGGACAACCAGGAATATGGGACACTATGAAAAGATCAAACTCCCCATCATAGGAGTAAGAAGGGGAAGAATCTCAGAGAATAGTATTGATCAGATCTTCAACAGAATACGATGACAATTTCCCCAACTAAAAATAGACAAACCATACAAATACAAGAAGCACATAGGACTCCCAAATAGACAGATCAAAAAAAACTCCCCACGCCATATCATAGTTAAAACTAAAGACCCCAAAACAAAGAAAAGTTCTGAAGGTACAAAAGAAAAAAAGTCACATACAAAGGGAAACCCACCAGAATTAAACTGACTTCTCGGTGCAAACCATGAAAGCAAGAAAACATGGAGCAAAGCTTCCCAGTGTAAAGCCCTATGGTGGCCAACCCAGAATATCTATACCCAGCAACAAATGTTGATTATAGTGAAAAGGAGGGCGAAAAATCTTCCATGACATAAACGCTGATAGATACATGTCTGGAAAACCAACTCTTCTTACATACTTGAAGCAATTCAAAGGCAAAGACGAAAAGCAAACAATCTCAAACACCTAGGACAAGAAACTAATAAAAACCATAAACGTAGGAGTAAAATCCGAGGCTAGAAGCCAAATGGATAATAAGGTGAAAAGCAAAACATCCATCTTTCAATTATACCTTAATATTACTGGGCTAAATTCCAATCAAAAGCATGACGGGAGACTGGATTAGGAAACAAAATCCATCTATATGCTGTCTACAAGAAACCCATCTCAATTTCAAGGATAGGCACCAACTTAAGGTGAGGGATGGAAGAAAATATTCCAAGCAAATGGTACCGAAAAGAAAGCAGGTGTTGCTATTTCTAATCAGGACAAATAGACTTCAAACAAAGAAATAAAAAGAGACAAAGAGTGGCCATTACATCTTTATTAAGGACAATTGATGATGAAGATCTCACAAGGAAGTGAAGAGAAACCCCACAGCGTGGGAGGAAACCTTCACTGCAGATACATCATGCACAGCCTTAATTTCCAGAGTATACAGCTACTCAAAAAAACAAAGAAGAAAACACATGAATTCACTCAAAAGATGGTGCAAATAACTGAATAGAGACTTCACAGAGAGGAGGAATAGAGATGGCTGAGAAACATCTTAATCTGTTTGGTAACAGAGTGAGTTCCGGACAGTGGGGCTACAAGAAGACCCTGTCTCAAAACGACCCAAAAAAAAAAAAAAAAAAAACTGTTCGACGTCACTAATAATTAGGGAAATGCAAAATTAAAACCACTATAAGATACATCTCACTAGGATCAGACGGCCAGGAAAACAAACGATATCAAGTGCTATGGAGAGTTTTGTGGGGAAGGGGAACACTCATCCATTGGTGTGGGAATGTAAACTTGTACAGCCACCTGGAAAGCAGTGTGGAGAAGCCTTGGAAGACATAATGAAATTGCCATGAACCCATGTACACTCCTGGGTATATACCACAATACTCATCTTATCTGCAGAAGATCATGCCACAGCTATATTATTGCAGCTATGCTTCACAACAGCTAAAAGCTGGAACCACCCAAATGCCCTTCAACTGAAACATGAATAGAGAAAAATGTGGGTACATGTACACAATGGAGTTCTATGCAGTGGTAAAGAAAGACAACATCATGAACTTTGCAGGTAAATGGATGGGCTAGAGAAGTTTTATACTAAGTGAAATAACACAGTCCCAAGAAAAACAAAGGAAGAATGGTTTCCCTCAATTGTGGATGCTAGCCAATAACCCAGTTGTAAATATTTCTTGTGGAGAGGGATGAGGATCATATTAAAAGAACAACAACAGAAAGACTGCATCAGAAAACCGGACTGAAATGTGAAATCGGGAGGGGTGGGACGGGCGGGGAGGTGGGGAGGGACAAGGGTGTGTATATTTGATTAATGTCTATTTAATTGATGTGCGTTCAACAAGTATCCAATTTTGCCCAGACTCTGTCTACAGGTTACCTGATGTTTAGGACTTAGTAAGTAATCTGTGTTATATTAAACAACATTGGTTTAAAGGTTCTGATAAACAAGGTAATTGACACTGAGTTAATTGGAAATATAAATGTTGTTGTACACATTTGTTTTACTTAAAATCTGTATAACAAAAAACTTTGGGATTGGCACATACAACTTTCTCATACATTTTTCTGTTGTACAGTATCATCTTGTAAGATTCTCTTTTACCTGTAGGATGATTTAACTTAAAAATTAAGTTTGCTTCCCAAATGTAACGACATACAGTCCCCCAAAACAGCTTGGATGAATTTGATGAAATCTGACCTTGATTCCTGCCATAAGGTATGTGTCCTACAACTGCCTTTTTGAGACCAGGGTCAAAAAAAAAAAACATAAAAAAAAAAAAAAAAAGGGGGGTACAGATATATATGAAAAACCTTTTCGTCAAAACACTTGCAATTCAAATCTTAAAAGTAACATGGGAAAAGATTTGTATGTTCCAACAGTTCAAAATGTCACCAACTTAATGGCTGAGAAAGAAAAGATACAGCTTTGCATTGTGTAGGATGTACCGGAAGGTCCAGCAGAAAGGTGTGGCCACATGAAACAGTGAAAGGAAGAAAAGCCTCAGCTCGGCTACCGACACAAGCCCCCGGGGACCACAAACAACAAAAAGGCCGAACGAACGAACCAGGTGCGCAAATGGTTAAGGAGAGCAGTGCTACGCCCCTTCAGAGACAAGGGAGGAAGTGATGATGAGGGGTCGTTTTCGCTGACGGTTCGAGAGGGTACCTAAAAACAGTAAAACTGCCTTCTTTAATTGACTATAGAAATAGGAACTGTGAAAAGGATTATTCTCTATTCAAACACATATATATATTAAGTCTCCTTAAGCTATACACATTAGCAAAATATATTAACACAGGAGACTAATTCAGCAATGGATTTATTCTAACCAAGGAGATGTTGGCCAGGGGACCAGCCCCCACCCACCCCCAAAAGATACGAGCTTCTTGCCTTTTGTATCCCAGTTTGTAAACTGGGATGCGATACCTGCAAGAAGAGAGGCAATAAGGCCCTGCTGTGGAAGATCTGATGTAAGCATGGGAAATATGTATTGAGCCCACTTGCAAGTGTACAGTTGGTCTCGGAATCCAGAGAGTGTTACCAAAGGCCACTCTAAACCAATAAAGCAAATATAGGTCTCCTTGAGTCAAGCAAGAGTCCTCCGTCAGCACCAGCTACACCTCACCTGCCTGGAAATACTGTGCAGCAGTGGCAGCCATATGCCTGTATATCCTGAATCTAATTGGCTATTAGCTCTCTCCTTGGAGGAATAACCCATGGCTGATGCCACAAGCTTACATCCTCTAGTGGTTAGGAGATGTTATAAGCCACAGTAAGACCCTGGCATATTTTACAGAAAAAAAAAAAAAACGTAATTCATGGATTAACACACATCCAAACATCTGTGTCTATACCAAAGTAACCTACCATAACAATTAGTACTGTTTAAATATCTATATATCTAATTGCTTGTGCTTCATGAGTAGGACTGAAAGGTTATTCCTGGACAAACTGTCAGCCCATGAAAGGAAACAGCCAGAATTGACCAGCAAACAACCCGAAACAACAGCTCCAGAGAAAGTAGACTGTTTTGCTTCTCATCCACCTGTGCCCCTTTTCTAAGCCTAGGGAACAATCTGCAGAAGAGGGGGTGTGGAAGAATGTAAGGGCTGCAATTGGGGTGAATGATGAAACTACAGCAATATATTCTGGACACTTATTTGATCAACTTGATTGAACATACAAACCCCCCCCCCCAGCTTGGATGGTGGGACTCTTGGGCTGTGTGGGTTTGGGCACAACTGCTTGCAAATTGGTTTTACATGAACGATGTTTGTACTCATAAATTATTACTTATTGTTAAAAAATGAAAAAAATAAAGAAGTAATGGGAAAAAAGAATAATCTGAAGACAACTGCTTGCAAATTGGTTTTACATGAACGATGTTTGTACTCATAAATTATTACTTATTGTTAAAAAATGAAAAAAATAAAGAAGTAATGGGAAAAAAAGAATAATCTGAAGACATCATGCTGAGTGAAGTAACACAGTCGCAGAAAAACAAACGATGAATGGTATCCCTCATCTGTGGATGCTAGTGCCAATTACCTAGTTGTAAGTATTTCTTGTGCACGTCCCCTTGAGCTTTTGTCCAAGCAGTTGGGAGTAATGCATATTGGAAACAACAACAGCAACAACAACAACAACAACAGAAAGGACCACATCAAAAAACTGACTGAAACAGGGAACTTCTGCTCAAAACAGTCAACTTCCACATGGAGAATATTGAGAAAAACTGAGAAAGAGATGAAAAGCATGTTTGGCAGAATACATGAGCTCTGGTGGGGTGGAGGGATAGGGTGGAGGACACAGGTCTAGATTTGATAATCTTGTACAAAATATATATTAAAAAATAAATAATAAATAAAGATTAATCTTCTTTACTTGAAAAAAAAAGTAAAAAGTAATGAAGAGGTGGTGATCCTGTGTAAAACAGAAATCAGAACTCCAGAATTAAACACTGGGGACCTGCAGACTACTAAGAAAACAATTGAAGATGTTGAAGAGATGCTCAACATCTCCCTGGAATAGCATCAGTTCCAAGTCGTCCCTGTGGTCTCTCCAGTAAATATCATCGAACCATCGGAAACCATGTTCCCTACCACAGAGATGCTCTATGGTGTCTGGACTGTGTTGACATCAGGATCTACCAGTTTCAGAACAGCAGGAGAGAGCCTTCACCCTGGGTCTTGCGGGACTTCTCAGCAAGGGAGTTAACTCTGGAGAACTCCTCATATGCCCTGTGCTGGGGTTGCAGAAGAGCACTGGTCACACTGAAGTCTGCCTGGGGCCAGCATCCTGACATTGCAGCCCACGAGGCCCAGCTTCTGAGTAAGGTCCACCTGTGTCTTATGGAGATGATTTGCACATAGCCTACCAACCAGACAGCTCACTTTTGAGGAAATTGCAAAAAGTGCTAAAATCACTGAACAAGGTAGAATAATGGCTGGTGATGAAGGCACCATCAATGGGGAGACAAGTGGGTTTCTATGACCTGGGTGCAGCCCAGAGTTCTGGATTCGTAGTAGATCAAGGCATGAAGGACCATCAGAAGCTGTGGTGTGAAGATCATGGAGATGCTGATGGAGTACCAGGCTCAACATTCTCACCTGTACCTCACTCAGTGTCAGTGGCCCTGCATCACCCAGCAAGGCATTTCTGTGGGCCCTGAAACTGTCAGCAGAGAAAATCTGTATTAAATTGAGATGGGGGGTGGGATCCTACTCACTAGGATCATGTCTTGCCTATGAAAGCAGAGGCCTGTCACCAATGGGGGTGTGGCTGCTTGGAAAAGGCTCCTGTGTGGAGTGTCTTGTAGCCTAAAAAGGGAGGGGGTGTCCTTCAGGTCTGGGTGATGAGGGAAGGCTTAAATGAGAATGGGAACAGACAGGGTGGTCTCCATCCACATCCATGTGAGTGGACCTGCTTCATGTGGTTTGAGAATACTCCTATAATATATTACTTTGTTTTGTCATGTTAAAAATGAGCAAAGAAACAAAAAGAACTTTTTCTAAATATATTTTTCTATTGACTGCATATTCACTGATGTTTTGAACAAATTCACTTTTTTAAAAAAAGTGTTATCAATTGAATGTTGCTCATTTACACCCTTTCCATCTTCTTTATCTAATTTTTTAAGGAATCTCTTACATGAGTGCACTGTATTTCCTCATCTCTATCCCTACCTCTGCTGCTCCAATTCTTCCCATGTCCCCACCCCCTCTCAAGTTCAGAGCCTCTTCTGTAATTACTATTGTTACATACATATATATGCATGTGTAAATATACTTATAGACATATGTATGTATAGCACCTATGGAGTTCAGTTAGTGTTGCTTGTTGGTACCTGTGTTTAGGGCTGAGCACTAGGACTGAGAACCTACCAGGGGCTCATCCCTAGAGAAAACTGGTTCTCCCTCCCTCAGAAGCCCATTGGTTGCCCGCACCTTTTCATCCAGGACTTGGACCTTGTGAAATTTGCCCCATCTGTGTTGGCATAAGGACTTGTGTGGCCATGGTACAGGTCTTCTACAGGGAACCACAATGAGATTTCATGGGCGCAGTGTCCCTGCCACGTCTAGAGGACATTGTCTTACAGAAGCTTCCCTGGCCTGGTTGTTACAGTCTTTCTGGCCCTGTCTTCTGCCTTGTTCCCCAAGCGTTAGATGTCTGGGTTGTGTTGGGGATGTGTCAGTTGGCAACACACCATCACTTATTCTCTGCCTTTTGTTCTAGCCTCTGTTTGCTGCAAAAAGCAGCTTCTTTGATGACAAGTAGGAGACACGCTTATCTATGGGTACAAGGATAAGTACTTAGAAGAGAGGTAGAAGTTACACTGGTTTGAGGAAATGGTGATGGGCCTAGTGTCTAGAGCTTCTCCAGCCACAGACTCTTGACTAGGTTCACAGTACCAGGCAAAAGTTCCCTCCCACTGAGCAGTCCTTAAGTCCAATTAGACAGCTGTTCATCACCCCAAGATACAAGTACCAATATTGCAATACTGGAAATACCTTGCTGGGCCAGTCATTGTTGTGATTCCCACAGCTGGCTAGGACTATTGATTAGTTTTCTCCCTCATCATCTTCAGATACTATGAGCACTAGTTCTTAGGGAGGAGGCTTCCAAGTCAGTACCAATTTATTTCCTCTAAGTTCTGTGGCTGAAGTGTATAAAATGTATGATTGTGGGCCTGGTTGTTAACTATATATCTGTGTATATACATGAATAACATACATATTAGATATTAGTTTGTCACTGTGACAATATATCTGAGGAAATCAACTTCAAGGAAGAGGGATTTGTTCGGCTCACTGTCTCAAAGGTTTCAGTCCATGATTAGCTGGCTTCTTTGTTGTGGGCAGTGGGGAGCCAGGACATTAAGGGGGTGGAAACATACAGCCGAGAAGAATGCTTACCTAACAGCAGCTAAGACACAAAGGGAGAGGGGAGAATATTCAGGGGAAAAGGCAGGCCCCTAGTAACCTACTCCCTGCAATGAGGCCCTGGCTTCACATAGCCCATTCAGCTATGAACTCAGCAATAAACTAATCTGCTGAGAAGGTTAGCTTCCTCATGATTCTATCGGCTCTCAAGAGTCCTACCAAGTGAGGACTAACTCTTTTGAACACATGAGCCTTCCTTCAGGGGACATCACATGTCCAAACCACAATAGATGATATCTCAGGAAATGTAAATGGAGGAATAAGGAGCCAGGCTTATTTTTCATTATATACTCACTATATCCTGATTTTTTAAACTTTTTTTGTTTGTTTTTGTTTTTTTATATCCTGATTTTTTTTTTTTTGGTCTTTTCGAGACAGGGTCTCCCTGTAGCCCCAGCTGTCCTGGAACTCACTCTGTAGACCAGGCTGGCCTTGAACTCACAAAGATCCACCTGCCTCTGCCTCCCAAGTGCTAGGATATCCTGATTTTTTATAAGCACAAGTATTACCTATTTTAATTAAATTTGGGGTGGGGAGAATGTGGAAGTATATGTAAAATATTTGATGCACTTGACAATTTGGATACAATTTGTTTTTCTTTATTATTTTTATTTTATGTGTATGAGTGTGTTGCCTGCATGTGTGAACGTGGAACCCGTGTTGTGCAATGCCCATAGAGGTCAGAAGAGTGTGTTGAATTCCTTTGGGACTGGAATTATGGATGGTTGTTAGCTGCCATGTAAGTTCCAGAAACAGAACCTAGGTCCTCTCCAAAATCAGCCAACACTCTTAACCACTGAGCCATCTCTCCACCTCCACAATATATTATTCTTAATATATTAAACTATAATCACAATAACTTTAGTGAGTAAATGTTATAGTAACTACCATTCCCCTAGGTAAACAAGAGTATACAAATTGTGTCAAGATCGCAGTGGAATTTTATAAATTTTTCTTTATGTTACCTTTCTCTTCTAAGTTGTAGGGAATTTACACAAATACCAAGCTATCACTCTGTGGTAAAGATCTAGTCCTGAAACCCTCCATCTATACAGACAACCACTGGACTACCTACAATGCCTGGCATCATCTGTGTTGCTCCATATAAATCCCTCTCCTTTCAGGTCTCAGACTCATTTTCTTGTCTAGTAAAACAAGAGGAAACCTTCTTTCTCAATATTTCTCTGACACATTTTGTTTATGCCATGACTCTTCTAACTTCATCTAAGGCTTAGAACTTCAGACCACAAACTTATTTCTATGATGCTATGTCACTGATCTACAGGAAGACTCTCAATATAAACTAACCTTATAAAACCAGAGATACTAACATAAAGAACATAGGTTAGTGCTCAATATTTAACCCTAACCCACCTCAAATAGAATGAAATATATTTAAAGTCTGGACCTTGGAATCAGATATTTAGATTCAAATTCTGGCTTTCAGTAATAATGTGACCTTTGGGTAGTTACTCTACCTTTCTATGTGTCAGAGTTCTCATTGGTAAAAATCTAAATAACTACTTAAAGTACAGAGTTGTTGTAAATATCTGATGAATTCATATATGAGTTCCTGTCATATGCTAAATACTTTGTTATCCCCATTATTACTAGTAATAAACAGTATAATTATGGATTATCATCATCATTCTTTTCATACCTCTCATCTTGAAACACTACTAGTTGTCCATTGACCCTGCTATATAGTATACAGAGCACACATATTCCATTACTTTCATTCTCAGGGCTTGGAAACAAACTATTTGAAAGGGTCAAGTGACAGTGAGTTGGAGATAAAGCTAAATGTGGAGTCAAAGACTGAAGAATACTGAAAGTATCAATTCTCTATTTTTCTTGGTCTTTTTGAGACAGGGTCTCCCTGTAGCCCCAGCTGGCCTGGAACTCCCTATGTAGACCAGGCTGGCCTTGAACTCACAGAGATCTGCCTGCCTCTGCCTCCCAAGTTCTGGGATTAAAGGTATTCTTTCTTACTCCACCCTATTCCACCCCCAGTCAGTAAGCACTTCCTGTCTCCAAAGTAGATGGCAAAGTAGAAATGGATAGAAACTTCCTATGATTTAACAGCTCAGACTTACTCCACAGGGCCTTTTATACAAATGCTTAATGGGAAGTTACGCACTTCCTGTCTCCAAAGTAGATGGCATAGTAGAAATGGATAGAAACTTCCTATGATTTAACAGCTCAGACTTACTCCACAGGGCCTTTTATACAAATGCTTAATGGGAAGTTACTCCTACCCAGGCCAGACCTTTGACCAATATATCATTTTGCTGTGTTATTAGAACTTTATATTTACTCTAGTGTTTTCATGAATAAAGGGATATAATAATTTCATGAATAGTAATTTTGATTCCTTCCTCTATCCTAGTCCCAGTTAGGAGGATGTGTAGGTGAGCAGTAGTTATGGGATGGAAATGTTCACTGACAAATTGCACATATAAATTAGCTACAACTCAACATAGCCCTCTAACATCTACCTTCATGGAAATCTGGTCTTTGTAACATTTAACAATACAAATCAAACAGACAGAAGGAAAACTTATATCTTGTAAAAAAAAAAAAAAAGATAGGTACCTCAAAGTGAATAATTTGAATATAATTTGAATATAAAAGTAGAGAGAAGATAGGAAAAATTGTTGAAGCCCTTATCTTGGTAATAAAATAAAAACATAAATAGAAGGATGCCAAAATCTCTCTGTACTTTCTTCGCTGTGGTGACCAAATGTCTGAAGCAACTTAAGGGAGATTTATTCTCGCAGTGTAAGGGTACAGCCCATCACGGCCAGGGAGGTGGCAGTGAGCATCTCTTGGCTGTGGCAGCAGGAACTTCAGGCAACTGATTATAAGCCGCTGAACCAGGGAGCAGAGAAAGAGATGAGTGTTAATGCACTGTCCACTTTCTCCTTGATCCTGTCAGTATACAGAGTGAGTTGTCCTGGCTCAGTTAAACCACTCTGGAAAACACATAGACATAACCAGAGCTGAGCCTCCTAGGAGACTACAATCCCCAGAAGTTGACAGTGAAGACAAGCAATTGCACTAGAATATATCTTCTACCACATGTCAAAAGTGTGTAGGAAAAAAATTAACATTTGATTTATCCCTCATTTCGAATCAATGCATAGTGATGCCCTAAATCTTAAGTGAAGTATAATGATCTTATTTTAATGCGTTTAGGCTTATTTTTCAAGCTCATACCCTAATTAAAGCTCTTTTCACTTGATATCTTAAATTTTCTGTGGCCATTTGAAATGTATCTCTGTTAAAAGTGGGCTGTTTCTAGTTCCATTTTATGCTGACCATGCAAACTTAGTATAAGCAAATACAGAACCCCAGAGCTCCCAAACTCAAGTCTTAAGTATCTATTCCCTGTTCTGAGTTGGAAATCCCACATGAAAGTCATCATTACTCTTCAAAACCTCACATAAAGGAGAATAAGGCACAGTGTGTTCAACTTTTGAACACTATGTTCCACTTTATAATCCCAAAAGAAGCATTAGATTTAACGTCTTAAACCTAAGATGTTTAGTACTCTGTGTAGCTCATATGTACACATCTTAAACATAGATGCTTGGAAAACTAAACCCAGATTGCATTCGATTACAGGATCTGATTGTATCTTTGCTCACAGTAAAAAATGATATTTTCTCCTCACACTACCCTCAGTAAAATAAAAAACTAAACAAAGCCAAACTAGTTTCTTTGATTATTGCCATAAATTCAGAATATGTTTTGCAGGATAGCTCTGATGGGCTCTGGGGCCCACCGTCATACCATGGACCTCTAATTCACATGGCTGACAAAGGGAAATGCTCAACAATGAAATAAAAGGGGGTTCAACTTTTCTCAAGTCCTGAGGAAAACCAGGACAAGTTTGTCCCTACGACAAGTCATTTTTCTGATCTGAAAACAACCAGACTCCATGGCTTCTGGCCTGGTTTGCTCTTCTTGGATTTCACCATCTAGAATGTAGTATTTCTGCCAAGACACCTTCTTCGAGGTTCAGTACCAATTAAACTAAAGCACTATGTCAGAAAAGGAATCGAGACTGGCTCCAGTGTTATTGTCTAATGCTCCATGACTAATGTGTAGAGGTCATGAGGCAGAGCAGAATAAAGACTCGAAGGCAAATGAGTTTAACCTGGAATCCTGGGTAGAATTTGAGAAATGCAAGACCATGAATGGGACAAAATATTGGTTGGGTTTTGTTTTCCACAGAACTCCAACCAGACATTTTCTTCTGTGATAAATATTAGCAACATCTCGCAAATATTTTGACTACACGCTGTGGCTGTTAACAGACCGCTAACATTAGCATTCACACACATTCCTATTGGTGTTTAACTTTGATCACCAATTTGATTGGATAAGGAAATACCTAAATTAGTAAAAATATACCTCTGGGTATCAAAGAGGGCATTTCCAACAATGATTAATTGAGAGACTTGCCCTGAATCCTGGATGCCATTATCCCATAGGCTAAAGTGAAAAAGGGAAAAGGAAAAAAACCTCCACAGCAAAGAATTTTTTTTCTCTCTCTGATTCCTGTCCATCATGTGGTGAATAGTCTCTGCCACATGCTCCCACATGCTCCCACTCAGAAGATGTGCTGTCTCACTATGTCCAGCAACAATGGAGACAAAGATTATTACTGAAGCCTCAGAAATGATGAGCTAAAATAAACCCTTCCTCCTCTCCATTGTTTATGTGGGGTATTTTGTCACAATTATGAGAAGTCTAATATACTCTACCTCAAAAATATGGACGTAGCTAATCTGTTACTAGAGTTATGTATAATTACTGCTCTCTTGCCTGTCAGTACTCAGCATGCAACATGAATAATTAATTGCTGAAAACTCCAGACTTTCTATAAGGTCACAAATTGTCACATGGGGAACCAAAATCCTTGTTGCTTTCTAATAGGCCCTATTTGTAACTATTGGTTCATGTTGAAAAAAGTAAGAGATTATTGATATATAATGTTTTCATTCAAGCTAAGACTACAACTTTCACTCTAATTCTATCTTTAATAAATAAAATTGAAGTTTAACATATTTAAGTAAATTATATTGTAATGTAGTATATTAAGCCATACATATATGAGCATGCCACAAATTTCACATTTTGGTAACTATACCAAGTGTCCTTTTGTAATTCAATATACATTATTTTATTCATTTAAATAATTAAATGAATTATTAAATGAAGGGTATAGATTATTAAATGAAGGGTATAGATTATTAAACGAAGGGTTGTACAGACTTCAGTAGATGGCAAAAAGGCTCATCATTTTCAAAGAGCTGCTGACTAGGCATGTGCCTGGAGATGCAGCTTATTGGTAGTTCTCTTGCCTAGTATGCACAAGACCATGAGTTTGATCCTCAAAGAGTGATTGACTAACAGTTGATGGCAAAAAAAACAGAGTCAAGGAAAATACACTTCTATCAGCAGAATTTGGGCCTATCAATATACTCAATTCATATGATTCAGTCCAAAATATAATTTTAGTGAAATTTCACATACAATTATTCTAATAGTTCAAATTTAATTACTAAGTTTTTAATCTGGTAAGTTACTAATAATTTTTTTTCCCTCTGGGAAGGAAAGGGTTTATTCAGCTCACCTCTCCTGGATCATAGTTCATTACTCAGGGAACCCAAAGCAGGAACTCAGGACAGGAACCTGGAGGCAGGAATGCTGCCCACTGGCTTGCTCCATAATTCTTTTTTAATTAACATTGTAATCACTATGAAACAAGGTAAGAACCCTAGAAACATTCCATTTAACAACATCCCCCCATGCACACATGTTATAGACATTAAAATTCTTTTGGGGGGGTATTTTCGAGACAGGGTCTCCCTGTAGCCCCAGCTGTCCTGGAACTCACTCTGTAAACCAGGCGGGCCTTGAACTCACAAAGATCCACCTGCCTTTGCCTCCTAAGTGCTAGGATTAAAGGCATGTGCCACCACACCCAGCAAGACATTAAATTCTTCTTTCAACACAGAAACACATGAAATTCCTTTTCATCCATTCTCAGTCATATTCAGTACTAGATACCTTCAAATCTGCCAAAACCACAAGAACTTGTCCTAGACCACAGCCCCCTTCTTTACTACATAGGCAATAAACAGCAGGAAGAACTTTAAAGCTCAGTTTAGAGTGGAATGAGTCAAAGTATGATCCGTTGGTATTCTGTTTATAAGACTGCTCTACCTAATGTAGCTTACTGGCTTTTCTTCACTATTCATTGCATGGGCTCCTTGTATTTAGTAAAAAGTCTTCTTGCAATGACCTCTGGTAAATGTTCCTGAATACCCTTTTGTATGCGTCTTCCTGCATTCCTCTCATTTGATTAGGAGTTTAGAGAGTCATTTATTTACTATAAAACTTTTCTTCATTTCTTCTCTTCTTCACCTTGTTAGAACCCTGACTTTGTGTACTACATTCATGCTGTTTCACTTGTTCCTACTACTGACATATATTGAGTACATGAATATGCCAAGCTCATGAGATGTACATTCTCAAGGAATATACTGTGAAAACAGGAATAGCGGACAATGTTTAATTGGCAAAGCACTGGGATAAAGGCTAGACCAGAGAATTATTCCAAAAAGCTATGGAAATAAAGAGAGGTAAAGACAGGCTCTGCTGGGGAAGATAGATCAATTAGTTCTAGAGAAGGTAAGTGCAGAGTTAGATTTTAAGGAATGTGGCTTAAGAAAACACAATATGCGGTATAACTAATGATTATGTAGGGAGAATATTTTCCGTGTTGAAAGAAATGTGTCTAAGACAAAAAGGATTCTGAAATCTGAAATCAGAAAGACAGAGACCCATAAGTATTCTTTTTTTTTTTTTTGAGACAGGGTCTCCCTATAGCCCCAGCTGGCCTGGAACTCACTCTATAGACCAGGCTGGCCTTGAACTCACAGAGATCTGCCTGCATCTGCCTCGCGAGTGCTAGGATTAAAGGTGTGTGCCACCACGCCCAGCTTAAAGAGGGTTCTTAGCCACCACGTGGGTGCTGGGAATCAAACCTGGGTCCTCTGCAAGAGCAGTCCATGCTCTTAACCATTGAGCCATCTCTCCAGCCCCAAGACCCATAAGTATTCATACATAAGGAAACTGAAGCTAGTTGATTTGAAATTAAAGATTAATCTTGACTCTATCCTACTGAAGCCTCACAAAAATGGCACTGAAGGAATTGACTTAAAAACGTGAATTCACAGTTACAAAGAATATAACAGGGGGGAATAAAAGCAATTCCATTTCATTTTTTTAAAAAGAAAAGAAAAGAAAAGAAAGCATGCAAATAAATAGAACTGCATAGCAGAGCAAAAGCTCTGAGACCAAACAGATTATGAAAGAAGACCCTTGCTAAGCTGACTTGGCCTACAAAACTCCAAGAAAGAAGCAGAAATTAGAAAACAGAGGTATCACAGAAAGGGACGATATAGATGGAGCTGAAAATGGCTGAGCTTATTAAAAGTCTGAAGGAATGTTTTAGAATCCCCATTCAGCCAAGATCAAATATCACCATCAGTAAATAAAGTTCAGAAATAAAAGAATAAAGTAAAATTTTGTTTTTCAAACATAGCTATTGCAATTTTACTGTTTAGGCAATATTTATTATAGATTTGATACTATTATGCAATAACATTTTCTCAAGGTGATTGTCAATTAGCTACTAAATTTCTTTTGTTTAATAAACATCCAGTTTTATTTACAAAGCATTAAATCTTCAGCAATAAGTACCTAAGACTAAATCTCATCTTGTACAAAACTACAGAACATTTTAAAAAACAAAATGGAGAGTTGGGGAAGATGACAAGAGAATATATGTATATTACAGAAATCAAGAAGTTGTAACTCAAGTGGACAAAAGGTTTTAGGAGCTGCCAAAAGAATTCCAAGCTGGGCGTGGTGGCGCATGCCTTTAATCCTAGTACTTGAGAGGCAGAGGCAGAGGCAGGCGGATCTTTGTGAGTTCAAGGCCAGCCTGGTCTACAGAGTGAGTTCCAGGACAGCTGGAGCTACAGGGAGACCCTGTCTCAAAAAGACACACACAAAAAAAAAGAATTCCAAAAGCATAAATATTAGGAACTGCTGCCAGAGACAATCTGACAGGGCTTTAGCTGAGTTTCTCAGAAGCCGGCAGAGGAAATGGACATAGCATTAGCACCCAGACACACGGACGGAAAGCAAGCTACTTCACACATGGAAACAAGGCAGAAAGCCCTCTATTAGTTTACACACTACTGTAGTGTACAGTACAGAAAGACATGGAATGGACATAATGTCTGTAAAGCAAAAATATATCCTATGAGCCACTCACCTACCAACTGCAACCACAGGTCTCATGCACATGAAACTCACAAAGCAAGCATTTGAGGAAGAAACACTAGCAACTAAACACACACATTCTGCAACTGCCTCTGGGAGAGCTGTGTCCAACTTCTGAAGCAGGGACTGGAACAAAGGAGCTCTGCTGGGTGTAGACCACTGTGATTTCTATGCCACAGTCTAAAGATAATCAATGTGTATGGCTATTTAAAGGAGCCTCCACCAATTAGACACCCCTTTGAAAATGCTGAAAAGCATGACCCAGGGCAATCCAAAAGCTGTCCGCACAGACATATTCTTTCCATACCTGGCTTCCTGATTCTGGATTTTCAAAAAATTTCAAACACTTATTGTATATATCCATCCAATTTGCTATTTTTATTAAAAGAATAGCAAATCCAGAGGGAGGAAGAGAATAAGGGAGGGAGGGAACACAAGAGTGGGAGACGAAAAAGAAAATCGAGCTAAGGGCTGGGGAGATAGCCTAGCGGTTAAGAGCACCGACTGCTCTTGCAGAGGACCCAGGTTCGATCCCCAACACCCACATGGTGGCTAAGAACCGTCTGTAACTCCAATTCCAGGAGAACTCCAGTTCCAGGGGAATCCGACACCGTCTTCTGACCTCCTCGACATTGTGCGACACGGGTGCACAAACCTACATGCAGACAGTATATTCGTACACATACAAAAAAAAAAATAAAATTAAAAAAAAAAAGAAAAGAAAATCGAACTAAGCAACCTTTTATAGAAAGGAAGTAACAGACAAGACAGGAAAAGGGGCCTGGCTACAGGAAGGGACACGCTGTGGCTGATGGGGACAGGTGTCCACGCGCAATAATATAAAGGATGTGCCTTGATCTTTGATTTGAACTGAGTTGCTGGTGCTTTGATTTGGGGGTTTGTGTCAGTCCTCACATAGGTATCCCATCCCCATAAAAGAGAAGCTTGTGGAGAAACACGGCTTGCTTTGCTTCCAATTCTAGAAGTCAGCACAGGTCAGTTATAAACTACTGATGCTTCTTAGCTGAAAATGGACAAAACTAATTATCTCAAAAAAATAAATAAATAAAAAAATAATAATAAAAAAAAAAAAACATGATTACTGAAAGAGATCCAATACTGGAGGAGGGAAAAGCAATGCAAGGGAAAGCCCTGAACTCTTGGAGCCCAGCCCCCTGAGCAAAATGTGGTAAGAGAAGGAGGACCTTCTCACCTTCCTTCCTTTTCTACCAATTTGAAGCCTTCCAAGCACTTGCTTTTCTGCCCAACCTTTATACACAACCTTTATACAGGAAGCAACTGGGAAAGAAGGCTACAAATGAAAGAAACAGAAAACGCAACAGTTTTCCTAGGATAATGGTAACAAAATTTCAGATAAGAATGAGTCAAGGACACGCATTGAGGATGGAGGGCAAATAGGAGATGGGAAAGGACATGACCAAGTTCAAGTTAGGTGAGCAAAACCTGGGCATTTTTCACCAACAACACAACCGAGTGTAAAGCTGAAATGAGTCAAATCTCCTGACGTCGTCAAGAATCCTCATTCCTGAGAGCCTACGCGCTTGAAAGGGAAGGCAGGGAAGTGTGCTCTTCTTGCATAATTCACTTCTTCATTCAAACATAAAAGTCACTCCTTCCACCCCTGGGTGGGAGGCAGAGGCCTTTGTTTTCGATCAAGCCAGTCTCCAACGACTGACCACACTGTACAAAGGCTACCTGATGGCAAAGTGGAGAAGAACGAAGAGCTTCAAGGTCTTCACAACAGTTCTGAGATTGCTCCTCCTGCTTTTGATCCCTTAGGCCAACCTGCTTGCTTCTTCTTGGATTTACCATCCCCCTTCACGCCCAGTAGTGGATGGACTTCATCATTCGGTACTGCTTGAAGTTCCATATTGTTTGTTTCAGGTTTCTTCTTCGGTGGCTGGGACCCATCTGCTGAAGACTGTCACTTCTTCTCTGAACTGGCCCCTTCATCCATCAAAGAGGTTGGGACTGCATCCGGTGGAGGGCCATAAGGATTTTCTTCAGCAGGAGACTAACCAGCGTGTAGAGCAGGTTGAGCGCGCACAGGCAGTTCTTGGAGCACGCAGGGTGGTGCTCTCCGAGGCCTGCGGCCAGACCAAGCCCGGGCAGACGGCATGGTTAGAAGGCCCGGGCTCCCAGGTCGGGGCTCGGGGCTCAGTGGCTGCAGTGCCGCATCCACGCGGCTCCCACCCACTCTTCCTAAATTGCTTCTCTAGCTATTATAATTACCATCTAAACTGCCAAAGGCTCACAGTCACTTTTCATCACTCTGACAAAAACAACACAGAGAGAAGAACTGGTCATTTTGGCTCCAGTTTCAGAGGTCTCAATCCTTGAGAGGAGGCAGTATATTGCAGTCAGAGGACCTCACCTTGGCACCCAGGCAGCAGAGAAAGACGGTGTCTGTGCCTGTGGGCTTTTTCCTTCCTCTCCTGTATTCCATGCAAGTCCAGACCCGTGGATCAGTTTCACCCACACTTAGGGCATGCCCGTCTCCTTTATGAATGCTATCTGGATATACGCACAGATGCAGGCCCAG
This sequence comes from Rhizomys pruinosus, assembly GCA_009823505.1. Taxonomy (NCBI): domain Eukaryota; kingdom Metazoa; phylum Chordata; class Mammalia; order Rodentia; family Spalacidae; genus Rhizomys; species Rhizomys pruinosus. Next base: position 1,330,322 of record VZQC01002875.1, read on the forward strand.
AGGTCTTCCTTACTAATAAGTGCTTCCCAATCTAACCAAGTGGACAAGATGAATTGTCACATTCATTTATAGTTGAAGTCAATGGAAGAGCAAGATAGCTTTTAGTTCCTTGGATGGTACAAGGCACTACTGTGGCCATGTTGCCACACGTTATTAGGTTCTAGTTTCTCTTTAGGAAAACAACTTCTTACCCTAACTCCTGAACCTAAAGATTCGGTCAATGATAATGATAAACTTTCTCAAGTTTAAGTGAATCATACTGCTTCAAGTTCCTTCCTAAATATTTCCAACATGCACTTAAGATTTTTTTTTTAATTTTTTTTTTTCCGTATGTGTATGAATGTATTGTCTGCATGCAAGTCTGTGCACCCGTGACGTGCAATGCCGCGGAGGTCAGAAGAGGGCGTCGGACTCCCCTGGAACTGGAGCTCTCCTGGAATTGGAGTTTCAGACGGCTCTCGGCCGCCATGTGGGTGCTGGGGATCGAACCCGGGTCCTCTGCAAGAGCGGTCGGCGCTCTTAACTGCTAGGCCATCGCTCCAACCCGCACTTAAGATTTTTGTGCTCATTTATATACTCGGTTTCCTTTTTCATTTTTGTTGACTGTTTACAAATTTCATACAACATATTTTGATCATATTTAGACCTCCTCCTTATCTGCATATTCCTGTTTCACAAAGTTACTTATAACTTTGCATGTAAATTTAAATTTATACTGTATGAATGAAACCATGTAATTTAATGTCAGGAAAATAAAAATCACCTCTGAATAAAAGCTTCTTTAATAATATGCATATATGTGTATATACTGAACAAAGAACTGTTTCCTTCTGTTTGATAAAAGTAGACCCCTGTATGTTTACATCAAGGATTTCTTTTTCATTGAGTTATGCAGTAAGTACTACACTATATTTTCACACAAGTAAAGGACACCAGCAAAACTTGGTGTGATTCCCAACTCTCTCACATTATTCCTTAAATTTGCATCATTACCAATAACGACCCAAGACAACTTAGATAAATGGATGATCTTCCAGGAAATTATAACTTGTCAGAGCCAGTTCAAGAAGAAATAAAAACCTAACCAGAGAAATAATCATGTAGCAAATTGAAAAAGATGAACAGAAATCGTTTAGAAATATACTGAGTTCTGGAAAGTGGATTGTGCATCATTCCCCAATTCTGTGTTCAGTGACAGGGCACGATAGTAGTATTTACACAACAGAGAAAGCAAAACAGGAACTGTTCTTTGCAGATAACCACTTGTTAAATATAATTACTCATTCCTCTAAACTGGCTCAGGTCCAATTATTTCCCAGTAAAACTCCAGTAACCATTCAAAGACAAGTAATTAATATATTACATTCCTTACTGTATACTGACTGAATTCCTTTTTATATAATCTTTATATTCTTCATTTCACAGAAAAAAGAAACCTGAACTCTGCCCTCTCTATTTCCAACTTTCTCCCTTATTCTGCTTGAGTCCACTCCCCAATGAGGCTTTTATCCCCACCACTCTAGTGGAATAACTGTGTCAAGGTCCTGATGGCCCTGAAGTTTGATAAATCTCATGGTCAGGTCACACGCCTATCTTATGTGACTAGTCAGTGCTATTTGACACAGGTGGCGCTGCTTCTTCACTTACACATATCCATCATTAGGTCATCACACCCTACTGTTTTCTTCTAACCACTTGCTGTTTTTGAGTTTTATGGTTTTTCCTTATCTGATAGTTTAAGTCGCTAGTATATGATTTGTGCTTGTATCCTCATCCGTCCCTAGTGTAATAGTAAGAGGTGGTGCACATTTAAGAGGTAGGATCTAATGGGAAGAAGTTAGACCATGAAAGAATTTCCCTTGGAAGAGTTTAACAGTGCACTTAGGACATGAGTTAGTTCTCAGAACAGGTTAGTATAAAAAGAGAGACTGTTCCCAATCCCTGGCTCCTTTTCTCATCATGTGACCTCTGCATGCACCTCCACTGCTATGATGTCATCTGCTGTGAGACCCTCCCTAGAAGCCATATCAATAGGGACACCTAGCCTTGGACTTTCAGCTTTGTAAACCATGAGCTAAACAAGCCTTTCTTCTTTATATATTGTCCTTGTATTTTGTTATAGCAACAGAAAATGGACAAGACAGCTAACCATTGGTTCTTTTTTCTCAATAAAGATCAACTCTCTAGATCTCGTTTTCGTCAAAACTTTGTATACATTTATATATGTTGATAGGACCCAAACTGATGTCTCTAGCATGCATTTAGGTAAGGAAACTGCTTTTAGATATTGGACAAGAATAATACATACATGATTTTTTTAGAAAAGAAAAATCTATGAGATTAACTGCACAGTCTCTAGCTTTCTCTCTGGAAGAGCTTTACAAATAGTATAAACAAGCAGATTGCAAATAACAAATAGAAACCAGGGGCTAGGGAGATGGCTCACTCAAAGGGTTTGTTTATCCCCCTCCCCATATTCCCCACATCATCACCAGATTTCATGCATTTTGAATCATGTTTGTGTACCCATACGTCCCCCAGTGCAAGCTCATCCATTGGAATCAGCCTATCTAGAGTCACTCCCTTAAAGTCAACTTTCCCTCACTGAGCAGTAATCAGCTGCTAATCGTTCTTCAGCTAAGGACGAGAACTGCCACCCACTTCCCCAGTTCTGTGTTGAGTTTTTGTCTAATTGAGTATGCATGGGTCTTGTGCATGCTGACACCATTGCTGTAAGTTCATATGAGTAAGTTCCCAGGGCCCTGAAAGACTGTTTCTTTGTGATCATGCACCAACCCTGGCTCTTACAGTCTTTTTGTCCCATCTTCCACAATAGTCCCTGAGCTCTGTGTGAATGAGGTTTAATATAGGAGTCTTATCCAAATTATCTGCCACCTAGAATAAGACCCCAACGATAATATTTAAGAGAGAGAAACAAGGAGAAAAGTCACCAGAAGCCCAGAAACAAGTTAGACAAGGCAGCAAATGCCTGTGATCTCAACACATGGGAGGATACGGCAGGGGGATCAAGAGTGGGAGATCAGTTTGAGTCACAAAATAAGTCTCTGTCTCAAAAACAAACACACATGCATGCACAAAACTATGCTAACAGGCAAACAAAAATGAATGTCAGAGATGGCAACAGTAACAAAACTAGTCAAACCTAGCTGTGGGAAAGTATGACCTCATCTCAACTTAGGTTGCTTGAGTGTTTAGCTCAGTGGTAGAGTGCTTTTCCAGTACATGAAAGGTTCTAGGTTCAATCCCAAGCACTACAAGAAAGAACATGAAAAGAAAAAAAAAAAGGAAGAAAAGAAGGAAAGAAGAAAGGAAGGAAGGAAAACAGAGAAAAATCAATAAAACCAGAAGTTAGTTCTTTGAAAAGTTCAATAATTCAAAATATCTTACCAAGACTAATCAAAACAGAAGATGAGAAATAAAAAAGAGATAGAAGATAAGAAAAGGTGCATTTGGAATTAAAAGGAGTGCATTACTATGGATTTGCAAATTCTTAAACATTATAAAGGAGTATTATTAGTACCTAAAATCTTATTAACTTAAAAGATTAGAAAGAGAAGAGTTATTTACAGTCTAACATAAAAACGTTAATGCATAGGAGAAAAGAGGCTTCACTGTTCAAAACTACCAGAGCTTAGACAAGGCAGCAGAAGCAGGAGGCATCTAGTCACATGATACCCACAGTCAGGAAACAAAGAGCAGAGGGAACGTGCTGGGTACAGAAACCTCCAGGTCTGTCCCCAGTGACCTGCTTTTCCACCTAGGCTTCATCTCAAGACCCACATTTACTCAAGTCTCTGGGGGGACATTCCCCATTTAAACCCAAAGTAGTAATTATAAAATAAAATTTTATACATTTCAGCAATAACAAATTAGAAAATAAATTATATTTCTAACAACAGAAATATATATATATATGTATATATATGTATATGTATATATGTATATACCTAAGGGTAAAACTCACCAGGAATGTTTAGAACTACATTTCTATTGAAGACAGCCATAACATTTCTATTAAGGAACATAAAAGAAACTTTTGTTGAAATGGAGGACTATATCATGTTACTAAGAAAGAAGACTTAATATTGTCAAGATGTCAATTCTCCATCAAATAAATAAATAAACTCCCAGTGTGCTCAAGGGTTTATTTTTGAAAATTCAAAAAATGATTCCAAAGTTAATCTTGAAGAATAAGGCAAGAAACTAAATATGAAACTGAAGATTTTAGCAACTATGAAGCCTTGTTCATCTAGAAAACATTATAGTAGTACATTAAAAAATTAAAAGCAAGCAAATAATGGAATAAAATTTAAAGATTAAAACTATTTTATAAGAGATTAATATTAATAGTGGCATCTTAGAGGCAGGTGGATCTCTGTGAGTTCAAGGCCACCCTGGTCTACAAAGTGAGTTCCAGGCTAGCTGGGGCTACAGGAAAACCCTGTCTCAAAAACACCAAAAAAAAAAAAAAAGTTGCGTCTTATGTAGGAAAGGAAAATAGAACGGTGATGAAGCACTTTATTCATGTTTATACTAAAAAAAATCCAGACTTATTAGAGAGATTTAGAAACAAGAAGATATCCTATAATATTAAAGGAACCAGTGTGTGTGTGTGTGTGTGTGTGTGTGTGTGTGTGTGTGTGTAACAATATAGTCTTGGAGTGGTGAAACAAATGTCTCATAAGGTAGAAACCACATGAAAAATATCAAACTTATTTCAATGATACAATCGCCTGGTATGGGATAACTCCCTATCAGTTGTTAGTCAATGCAGAAAAATTCAGGTTATTTCTACTGTTCTTGATTACCAGAGCTAGCTGGTGAGACCCTATTCCTGAAGACACCATGCACTTTAGAAACAGGACACAGAGAAATCAAGCTGGAACTGAGCTGGAAGTTCCCTCCCTACTGGGTAGTATTCATAGTGTTGGAAAATACCATGTCATCCACCTGAGGTGAAAGTCAATGCCCTCATGTGGACCTTGTGTGTTATAATACCAACCTACCATGTAAGATATGCCCACAGTGCAACAGCAGAAAGACTAGTTCTCAGGTAAACTGCTTTACAAATGAATTTGAGTCCCACACATTCAACAGGAGGGAATACATGTCTGGTCCCATAAACTTGGTCAAAACTCTTTGTGTGGGGAGGTCACAAGCCCTGGTGGGAAAGGAATTGATATGTTGCTAAATGGATATGTAGTCAAACTGCCTTCTAAATATTTATGTTTATCTCCATAGGTTAATGCTGATCTCAGTCTTGCTCAGAGAAGCTTCTTTTTTGCAAGAGGCAACAGTTAATGTAGAGACTCACAATGGGTCAAAGTGATGAGAATAAGTCACTATTAAGTTTTCAGCCCTAAATGGGACATCTGTATCACTCCGTCATAAGATCCAGAGGATAGAAAAGAGCACTACACTGTCTTCTAAATATGATATGGCTGTTGCAATCATGAAGACACATGAGCTATGGCTACCTGCATAGGCCCTGTGCACACACACACACACACACATGCACACACACACACATATACACATGCACACACACATACACACATGCACACACACATACATACATGCATGCACACACACACACACACACACACACACACACGAAGACATGACTGGCCAGTGAGATGGCTCAGCCATCTCAGGGACCTGCTGCTAAGCCTGAGTTTGATCCCTGCAACCCACATAGTAGAAGGAGAGAACTGACTCCTGAAAGTTGTCCTCTGATCTGCATGTGTGCATCATGGCATACATGCACCCACACACATATACACATGCACACACACATACACACATGCACACACACATACACACATGCACACACACACACACATGCACTCACACACACAAAGTAAATCAGTAAATGTAAAAAACGTTTTTCAAAGACATGAAAGTAAAGCATTCTTTGGGAAGAAGATTGGGTATCAGTAGGAGTTGAGGGCAATAAGAGAGGGTAATGGGGTGAATGGGATCATAAATATACTGCTAACAATGAATGAAATTGTCAAACATTTAAAAAGTAATAATTTGGGTATACTTATATGCAGGCAAAATGCTCACACAAAAAATAAAAATAAAGAATAACTATATAAATATTTTTCTAAAGAAGCAAAATTCACTAAAGGACAGTAATATAAAACTCTCAAAAGAGGATATTGTAATTTATCCTCTATCTAAGCACAACTCAGAACATCAAATAGGCAAAATTCTTTGCATGTATTAGAGCATATGAGAGACAGAAGATAACATGTATGGAAGAAGAGTATAAATTTATATAACCTTTCTGAAAAAAACAGACTGGAATTCCTAGAAGTCTACACATATACCACTTAGAACAATTAATCCTAATAAAATAATCGTGGGTTTCTCAAAGTGGATATTCATGATACTGATTAGACAATGGCTGACTAAAATTGTTTCTGCATGGTTTTCTCTAAGAAATCAATTAAAAGCATCTATTAAATCTGAAAAGAAAAAGAAAGACTCTTTAATAAAGCCCAGAGATGCCTGTAACCTTGACCTCCAAAATTTATAAAAGAGCTGCCTGCAGGGAAACGCAAACAATGGTGCAGTGAAATGTCTACCAAGACATCTGTGGCTGAAGATCTGAAAAAAAATCAAACAGAGCACAGTTATCCAAAATACATGGCATGAGGCAAGGGGCAAAACCACAAGCCTTGTCAGGAACAATAGAAACAGGATGCCTGGGTCTTTGGGAGAATAGGCAGGGAAGGTGGTACTGAACAAGGAAACACTAATCAGTTCAAGAAGCAATGATTCATTGAGGAAGGACGAAAGAAATAGATCTTAAATTATAAGCTCGACAACTGAATGCTGGAAAAATGAAGGTTAAAACACTTCACACACACACACATGTATACATAAGCCCGAGTCTTAAAGAACTAGCTGTGAACTAAAGAAAGTCACTGCCTCGCCTGATACATTGATCTACTCCCTCCCTTGACACAGTATCGTGCAAATAACTGGAAGAATCCACCTCATTCACAAAAATAAAAACCCCAAATAAAGCAAGTATCTATGCAAAGTTACTTTCAAAAAAAGAGAAACATGAAGAAAGCAAGTGGCAGATAATGATAAACACATGCCAGAAAAATATTGTCACTGCTCCGAAAACATCACGACCAAATATGTGTTCATGAATATGAGGTACCTTCCCAATCAAAAGGCTGAAAGTAGACAACAGGAAGAGATGAAACATGAACTGGTTGACTTAATAAATAAATGAAAGAGAAACTAAATCCATCCCAGAGATCAAAGCCACATTAGCAACAGAAAGAGCATCACTGAAATTACACTAAAGGACAGAGGAACAGAACTGAGAAAAAAAGCAAGCAAAGTAATATGAAAAACAGCCCACTCCCGAAGGACCAACACAAAGCAAATAAAGCATGGTTTTCAAGGCATGACTTGAAGAAACTGAAAGACAGATCTATAGCTTGAACTGGAAATCCATGCTTGAAACACAAAACAAACAAAACTCATACAATATTAGCAGATAGTGGATGGGACAGCAGTTGGGGGAGATGCGGACAGGGGATGGGATCTAAATACTATCAAAATTCATTAGAAGAAAATCACAAAAATTCAATTAAAAATAAAAAATTTTAATGAAACAACAAAACCTAAGCCCTGGAGGCATTCATGCAAAAAAGACGGACGGACTCTCAGCACTGAGACCGATTCCTCCTTCTTCCTCTTCAATTGTCTCCTGTTTCTGACTCGTGTCCACCCAGCTCCATTCATTCATTTATTCATTCATTTCTTAGTTCTTTATTAGTTAGTCCAATGCTGAAAGACAGAGCTATAATATCAGGAAAAAAGTATGTAACTCGCATTTCCTGTATTTGGCCAAACTATTATTTAAAAATAAAGGAATCAGGGGCTGGAGAGATGGCCTAGCAGTTAAGAGCACCGACCGCTCTTGCAGAGGACCCGGGTTCGATCCCCAGCACCCACATGGAGGCCGAGAACCGTCTGAAACTCCAATTCCAGGAGAACTCCAGTTCCAGGGGAATCTGATACCCTCTTCTGACCTCCACGGCATTGCACGACACGACACGGGTGCACAAACTTGCATGCAGACAGTACATTCATATACATACGGAAATAAATAAAATTAATAATAAAAAAATAAAGGAATCAACTGGGCGTGGTGGCGCACGCCTTTAATCCTAGCACTTGGGAGGCAGAGGCAGGCGGATCTTTGTGAGTTCAAGGCCAGCCTGGTCTACAGAGTGAGTTCCAGGACAGCTGGGGCTACAGGGAGACCCTGTCTCAAAAAGACCAAAATAAATAAATAAATAAATAAATAAATAAATAAATAAATAAAGGAATCATTAAGATGGTTCAGTGAGTAAAGATGCTTGCTGTGCAACCCTGGCAACTCCAGTTAAATCCCTAGAATCCACACTAAGGAACAAAGAGAGAACCAACTCTATAAAATTGTCCTCTGACCTCCACACACACCCCATGGCATGCATGCCCACATGTACACACCACACGTCGTTGTCGTCATCATCATCATCACTATCAAATTTTTAAAGAATAAAAGAAACTGACAAATATTTTATATCCATGAACTTTTCTTTTTCCCCTTCTTTTTTCTTTCTTTCTTTTGTCATTTTTGTTTTCTAAGACACAGTCTTTCTTGTTTTCATGCAAAAATAAGCAGAAATGACAGAAACAACCTCATAAGGAAGATCCAGTTGATACTTTTTAAGTTTTGTAACCTCAAAAGAGAATGCAAAATCAAAATGGTCATGATTCATTAAATTAAACACAAAAAATATAAATTTAATAAATTCCAGAGGTGTAAATACTACACAGAGAATTCTTTGAGGTTAGTGCCAAGCAAGTAGAGATAAATAATTAAAGGTAGCATAAAAGAGGGGTTGGAAGAGATGTCTCAGTTGTTTAAATACCTTATACTCAAGCATGAATATATATGCATTTCATCTCCAGAATCCATTATTTTTTTTTTTAGTTTTACCCTTTTTTTGGTATTTTTGAGACAAGGTCTCCCTTTTAGTACCAGGTGTCCTGGAGCTCGCTCTGTAGACCAGGCTGGCCTGTAACCCACAGAGATCCACCTACCTCTGCCTCCCTAGTGCTGAGATTAAAGCCGTGCACCACCAGAATCCATTATTTTTAAAAAGCCAGGTCCTAAATGTAAAGTGTGTAGTGTCTTCAGCAATAAGGTCTTACCTCCAAATTCTAGGAATAGGCTCAAGATGTGTGTGTGTGTGTGTGTGTGTGTGTGTGTGTATGTGTGTCTGTGTAGCAATAACTGTAGTAGATAAGGTCATATGTTTGAGAAAGTGAGGAGAACATAGGAAGAGTTGGAAGGAAGAGAAAGAAAGTGGAAATTATATAAATACAGTGCTCATTTATGAAATTCTAAAAAAATTAGCTTAAATTTTAAATAGCTGGATGTGGTGGTACATGCTCATGATCCCGACACTAGGGAGATGGAGGGAGGCAGAGTGCACAGCTTGCTGGCCAGCTAGCCTAACCTACTGGGTGAATTCTAGGACAAAGAAATGAAGGTAGAAAGCTCCTGAGAAATGGCTTCTGGGCTCCACACACATACACATACACAAATGCATGAACATCCACACCCACATCAGTTACACAATACACAGGCACACACATGTACACACATGCATGAACACCTACACACATATCAGTTACACAATGTACAGACACACACGTATACACATGCATGAACACCCACACCCATATCAGTTACACAATACACAGACACAAGAAGAAAAAAATGAAAACCTACATATACACAGGCATATTTCTTTTTTTTTCTTTTTTTTCTGCAAGAAGAAATACTTGAATTTCATGTCAGATCACAAACAAAAGGAATCAAATCATTAGATAGATAGATAGATAGATAGATAGATAGATAGATAGATAGATAATTTGTTCTATTGATTTTTTTTTCTCTCTCTCCCTCTCTGATCCATCCTGGAGGTTGGTATCCTGGAGATGAGTCCTTTACTCTCCAGCCATCCTGGAGCCTGGTCCTTTACTCTGTGATCCATCCTGGAGATGGGTCCTTTGCTCTCTGATCCATCTTGGAAGCAGGTCCTTTGCACTCTGATCCATCTTGGAGGCGGGTCCTTTGCTCTCTGATCCATCCTGGAGATGGGTCCTTTGCTCTCTGATCCATCTTGAAAGTGGGTCCTGTGCTCTCTGGTCTATCCTGGACACAGGTTCTTTATTCTCTGATCCATCCTGTAGGTGGGTCCCACATGCATATTTCTTAGCAATACTCAGGTTAACAGGAAACTATAGGAAAACAATGAAAGTATTACATATCCAGTCTACTGGTCACATGTAAAGCAGTGCCAAGGATATTTATATTTATCAATAAAGATGGAAAAATGCCCAAATATGCTGAATATTAAACTCAAAACTTCAGAGAAAAATTAATTCTGGTGGGGTGCTACATGTCTCTAAATATAGATTAAAAGATGAAGATGTAGAGTAGTGGTCAGCCTGAGCTACAGAGTAAGAATCTGTCTCAAAATACTACTACTACTAATAATAATGATGATGATGATAATAATAATAATAATAATAATAATAATAATAATAAAAATTTGGGGAAAATAAACTATAACTGATGTGTTAATAAATACAAAACCAGAAAACCATTTAGTAAAATGAATGACTAATATAAGGATAACAAATAAATGTAAGAACAGAGTACTTAAAAAATGAAATAAGTTGTTAGCTGACTTTATCAAGGAAATAAAGAGCATAAAAATATAAAATAAAAAATGAGAATATACTTCACTTTGGGGGTGATATTTACCCACCATCCACTCGTGGTTGGTTCATATTGTAGCCGGTCTTGGCATTTGTCATGACTCATCAACACATGCGCCAACTGATACAAACATGTTGCCCATCATCGCTGCACAGAACGTTAATTCATCTAACTCTCTATGAATAAACTTAAGATATTGAATGACATTTTCTAGATTTAGGTAACCAAAACTCCCCCCCCAACAAAATTTGATATAGGCTAATCCTCAAAAGTGTGCTAACACAGTGGATTTTATAAACAGCCTTATCCCTGAATAGGGCGCCTACTTCAAACCTCAACCTCCTAAGTCTCAGCGATCATTACAGAAAAGGAGGTAGAAAGATTTCAACAGCCAGAGGGGTGGATGGCCACAAGGAAAGAGTCTTCCAGACAGCTGGCCAGTTACACGTATGAACTCCCAGCAATGGCAACAGCATGCACGAGTCCCAGGCAAGCTCAAGCCAGACAAAACCCCAGGCTAGACACAGGGAGTGGGCAAGAAATCGCAATCCAACCTAAGAAACTTTTGCCAACTGATGACTGGTGGGAGGGAGAATGACAGTGATGAGACTCTTAGTGAGCCCTGTGGGTGGAGCTCACTGAAGGGCATTTGGGGAACACAAATCAGACTCTATGGGCCATATTACATAGATAGATGATAGATAGATAGATAGATAGATAGATAGATAGATAGATAGATAGATAGATAGATAGATGATAGACAGACAGATAGGTAGGTAGATAGATAGATGATAGATATGTAAGCAGTGGCGGAGGGGAACTAAATGCCATCAAACTGTATTGTATAAAAGTCACAGAACTTTGGGGCTGGAAAGATGGCTCAGCGGTTAAGAGCACTGACTGCTCTTGCAGAGGACCCGGGTTCGATTCCCATCACCCACATAGTGGCTAAGAACCGTCTTTAACTCCATTTCCAGGGGAATCTAACGCCCTTTTCTGACCTCCGCGGCATTGCACGACACAGGTGCACCAACCTACATGCAGACAGTACACTCATACACATAAAAATAAATAAATAAAAAATTTTAAAAGTCACAGAACTTCAATAAAATTTTTAAATTAAAACTAAAAAGAATGAAAAGGAATGAAGGAAGCTAGCCGAGCACTAGCATGCACTAAGTCATTGCTGTCTGCTCTTGACCGCTGTGATCGCTGCTTCAAGTTCCTGCTGCTTGACTTCCACACACAGATGAACTGTACAACCTGGAAAAGTGAGCAGAACAGACCCTCTCTTCCCTAAGTCATTTTCGTCGGGTATTTTATCACAGCAACAGGAAAAGAAAGTAGACAGCACACAAAGCCAGCTACAGAAGTATATACCAGTAATTCTAATACTGGAGACGATAAGGCAAGACTAGCCTGGGCTACAAGATGAAACCCTGTCTAGAAAGGCAAACTAGAGGGGGCTGGAGAGATGACCTAGCGGTTAAGAGTGCCGACCGCTCTTACAGAGGACCCGGGTTCGATCCCCAGCACCCACATGGCGGCTGAGAACCGTCTGAAACTCCAATTCCAGGAGAACTCCAGTTCCAGGGGAATCCGACGCCCTCTTCTGACCTCCGCGGCATTGCACGACACGGGTGCACAGACTTGCATGCAGACAGTACATTCATACACATACGGAAATAAATAAAATAAAAAAAAAAAAAAAGAAAAGAAAAACAAACTAGAGTCAGGAGAGATGACTCAGTGGTTAAAAGCACTGGTTGTTCTTGCGGAAGACCCAGATTTGGCTCCCAGCACCCACATGGAGCTGATAACCAGCTGTAACTCCAGTTCCAGTGGATCCAACGCCCTTTTCTGGCCTCCGTGGGCACTGCATGCATGTATGCACTTAAACATATGTAGGCAAAACACTAGTACAAATAAAATAATAAATATAATGTTTTTAAACTAGTAAATAAAAAAGAGAAAATCCCACTAAAAAGTCTTTGTAGCCCAAAAAAATCTAATTAAATTTCTAAGTTTAAAGTCAATAAAAAAATTCCACTTCCAGTTTTGATGGTCAAGCATGTATTGAATCAAGAAAAATTATAAGAAAATAGGGTAAAATTGGATAAAATAAAAAGATCTTTCTGAAAGCATTAGAAATAAAACTACTGGGAGCTGACAGGGAATCTCTTTCTTATCAAAAAAAAAAAAAAAGGAAATTAAGGCACTGAAGAGATGGCTCAGCAGTTAAGACCACTGGCTGTTCATTCTGAAGACCTGGATTCGAATCCCAGCACCCACATGGCAGCTAACAATCATCTATAACTCTGGTTCCAGGGGATCTGACACCCTCTTATGTCCTCTGCGGGCACTGCACAACACATGTGCACTTACGCAAATGCAGGCATAGCATACACAAAAAATAAAAATAAATAAAAATGTTTTAAAAAAAAAAGGAAATTGAAAATAAACCAGCATTCTTCTCTACGTTTCCCCAAATATGGTCTCTGATAAGCTGGCAGCACAGGACTTAGAACATGAGACTTGAACATAAAGTGGTTGCCATGTGGCTCAGAAGCTGAGCAGAATTTTCCCAATAGGAACTGAATTTTCCTCATAGCGCTGAAAAGAAAAGGTTGGAATTTAAAAACACAGCTAAGATTTGAGAAGCAAAGGGGAATTCCATGGTCAGGGGAATGGAATTATATGAAGAAGGACCCAACATTCAGCAATGCAAATAACACCCAGGCACTTGTTCATTCATAAATAATAACATGAAACAAAGAACATAAGAAACCATGCCATGTGGAAGTTGTAACTTGGATTCTGTATTAGTTTGCTGGGAATATCATAACAAAGTGTATAGACTGGCTGAAACTGACAATAGAAACTTCACAACTGTGAAGACTAAGAGTTTCAGACAAAGGATGGGCAGGGTTGGCTTCTTCTAAAACTTCTCTTCTTTGTATATGGTTGTTTTCTGTCTGTCTTTACACAGTTTTCTCTGAATATGTGTCCTAATCTCTTTTTACAAAGACATCAATCATATTCAATTAGGGCCCATTCTAATAGACTGATTTAACTTAATTGCTCATTTAAAGTCCTTATCTCCAGATTCAGTCATATTCTGAGGTACTGAAGCTTAGGACATCACTATATGTTTGAGAAGAAAGACGGAATTCAGTCCACAAAAGATTGGAAGAGCCAGACGTAGTGGCACATGCCTTTAATCCCAGCAGTTGGGAGGCAGGGGTAGGTGCATCTCTGAATTTGAGGCCAGCCTGGTCCACATAACCAGTTCCAAACTAGCTGGGGCTACAGGGAAACTGTTTCAAAAAGAAAAAAAAAAAAAAAAATAGAAGTACCACAAAACTTTATGCAGTGCTGCCATTTGGATGCAGTTTTTGAGACTGTGTCCCAAGGCTTCCTGCTCTGGAAGCTTGATTCTCCAACTTGCTGCTTTAAAGAAGGGGAAGGATCTGTAAGAGGCGTGGCCTAGTGGCAGGTGTTTAGGTGACTAGGGAACACTGCTGTTGGAAGGGATTTAGGTGGTTCTCCTGGGACCCTGTGTTTGTTCTCATGACAACTGTGGGTGCCACCGAGGTTTGTGGCAGGGCCCATGTAATCCCAGGACGACCCATGTGGGAAACACACACAGGAAGGCACACCACGCAGACGCATGATGAGGTCCAAATGCAGAGAGAGATTTTATTGCAAAATGTTTGGTTATACAGAGGACGTGACTCAATTCTCAGGGCCGAATCCTAAACCTTTTCGTCACTACACCCCACCCCATGGGTGTGGCCAAGGAGGTCCCATTGGCTTAGAATGCAGCCCATCTTAACTAAGTTTTCCCATAGACAACGAATCTGGCTTCTTCCTGTTCCCCAGATTGCTGATGACCACTTCCTTTCTTACCAGCTTCTACCGTGATGCCGTCTGCCATGACGTCAGGCAGCCAGAGAGGCCCTCCGCAGAGCTGACACCGCACTTCTTGGACTTCAATAGTCCAAAATTGTAAATGAAATAGTTTTTTTTTTAAATTTTATTTACTTTATTTTTTATGTGTATGAATGATTGTCGCATGCAGTCTCGTCACACCCGGTTGGCAATGCAGCGCGAGGTCAGGAAGGGTGTCGGATTCCCCTCTGGAACGGGAGTTCCTCATGGAATTGAGTATACAACGGACGGTATACTAAGCCGCCTGTGTGTGTGCTGGGGTGATCGAACCCGGTCCTCTGCAATAGCAGTCAGCGCTCTAACTGCTAGGCCCATCCCTCCAGGCCCCGAAGAATAAAAGTTTTTTATTTACAAACATTACTCAGCCTTGAGATTTTCCATTATTGAAACAGAAAACTAAAATACTGAGTTACTCAGTTTACTATTAACCACAGAGACAAAAGTTAGAGCCCAAAATTCGTCAAGGAGGAAGTTATGACCAACATGCCAGGTATTCAGTGAGGCCCACTGAAAATTCTTAAAAATATCTGCAAGGGCCAGTCATGGTGAGTACCATGGCCTTTAATCCTAGCACTTTGGGAGGCAGAGGCAGGAGGACTCTTATGGAGTTCAAAGGCAGCTGTCTACATAGTGGAGTTCCAGGACAGCTGGGGCTTCAGGGAGACCCTGTCTCAAAAGACCAAAAAAAAAAAAAAATCTAGAGAAGGAAAACAGGACTATAAGATAAACAGCAATCAAAAAGTAACTAAAGCTGGCGGGGTGTGGTGTGGTAGGCACTCCAGTGACAGAGGCAGGATGGAATCTCTGTGAGTTTCAACGGCAGCCTGGTCTACAGAGTGATGCTCCAGGGCCAGCTGGGACTAAAGAAAGACCCTTTTCTCAAAAAGCTCAAAAACAGTTCCAAAAAGACAATAAACAAACAAAATAAAAATAAATAAATAAATACTTTCCATTATAAACTATGCAAGCTAAGACAATCACATATCATTAAATTGCTAAGGAAAAAAAAATACTCTCCCCAATCTAGGATTCTGTATCCAGTAAAACTAGCCTTCTAAATTAAGGGTAAAATTAATATATTTTACCCAAGCCATATAATATTGAGAGAGTTTCTCATAGGAAATCTGTATTAAATGAACACTCATGTTTTTCAAATGGAAAAAAATATGCCACATGGGAACTTGTATCTATAAAAGCATCATAAACATCAAAAATATAGATAAATATAAAACATTCTGTATGTTCCTTCAAATCTTTTGTTTTGTGTGTTTAACTTTGAATACATGTAGAAGCCAGGAAATTAGAAAGGGACCTTTAGGGGGAAGAGTAGATTCTGATTATAGGTAAAATGAGAGTAGAGAGCAGGAATCCTGGGGGGGGGGGGGGGGGCTATTATAAGGCTTAATCGGAAGGGGAGTGGAGCATAGAGAAAAATCAGAGGGCTAACCCAAAGGAAAGGGGTATGAAAAGCCATGCAGCTAACTTAAGAAAAATAAGTGGAAGGATAGAACACATGTGAAATGAAAAAAGAGGGGAAGAGGACGGAAGGTTAAAGGACTAAGGGGGGGGGGGTCATGAAAGGAGAAAGACGGGGCCAGCAGGTGTGAGTGGGCTAACCAAAACTGAGGAGCGAGGAGAAAGCCTTATGGAAACCCACTGATTAGTAACTAATTTCAAAAAAAAAAAAAAGTTTGAGGAGCTAAGGACAGGGCTCAGTGGTTAAGAGCACTGGCTGCTCTTGCAGAGGACCCGGGTTTGGTTTCCAGCATCCACATGAAAACTAACAACTGTCCATAACTCCAGTTCCAGGGGCTCTGATTTCAGTGGCCATTGCATGCATGAATGCACTTATTTACACATAGGCAAAATATTCATACATATAAAATAAAAATAAATAAAATACTTTTTTAAAAGTTCTGCCATCCATACATTTAACCTGGACTTGAAGGACAGGCATCAAAACTCTCCACAAACAGGTGATTTGGTAAAGTATAGTAAGTAACAAGAAGAGGAAGGGGCGATTATTTTTATATAGCATAAGTCTCAAAGAAAAACTTTTTGAAGAAGTTAAAATTATTAGGAAATAAGCTCCACAAGGGAGGCCATGTCTTATGATCATAACTGCATGTCCAGCAATTAGCCTAGAGCACACAGAGTAGCAACTGATCAACAAATATTTATTTATTGTTTGTATGTATGTCTATATTGCCTGCATGTATGTAGGTACGCTCATGTCACGCAATCATGCAATGCCCACAGAGGTCAGTTCCCTTGGAACTAGAGTTACAGAACATTGTAAGCCACCATGGGGTGCTGGGAATCATGCCAGGGTCCTCTACAAGAGAAGCCAGTGCTCTTAACCCCTGAGCCATCTCCCCAGGCCCCTGTTTTAGAAGTTTACATAAGACTGTGTCATGGACTTTTGGGTCCCAACCATTCAGAGGCAGTCCTGCCGTTAATTTGCCATTGCTTCTAAGCTTCTTTCTTCTAAACTAGCTGATATTTGTAGCCTGAAGCCCACAAATTTCTGTACTCCCAGCCCTTACTTTTAGGGAGATGATACTTTGTGTTTAATGAGATGAGCATAATCATCCAACAAAAGCATTCTCACTGAATCTCATCTTAGCCCCTAATCTGTGTGGATTGAGGCATCCATAATAGCCATGCCATAGAAGGACTTTGACTCATCTTAAAGGCAATATTTCTGGACTCCTATTGGTCAGCAAGAAGGACATTTCTTCTCCGTTTAATCATGTGCAAGTTTTGTTCTTTGCTGAGCTGGAAATTAATGCTGGAGTCTGTGTCCTGTGCCTTGCTCCTCCCCATCCTCTCCTCCTCTCTCAGACCAAGAGCTCTTTCTCAAGATCTTAAGGTAAATATTTCCAGATGTAAAAAAAAAATCAATTTCCTGGCTCTGGCCGCAGATTAAAAGCATCAACAGTCCATGTGAACTACCATTATGCATTGCAGAAAAAGGAACAAAGGTATTAAAGATAAGTTAAAATCTGCCACAAACTGGGCCAAAGTTGGAAAATTAAATTTAAAAACAAACTCTGTATCAAAAAAATAAAATAAAATAAAAACTCTATCAATTATCACGCTTCTTTCAGAGACTTTCTGGCTATCTACCACTGGGGAGACCTCTTTTGGCCCCATCCTGCACAGCACCTAACTTGATGTTTTTTTATAAACACCCGCTATTTTCTTTTTTTTTTTTTTTTTTTTGTCTTTTTGAGACAGGGTCTCCCTGTAGCCCCAGCTGTCCTGGAACTCACTCTGTAGACCACGCTGGCCTTGAACTCACAAAGATCCGCCTGCCTCTGCCTCCCAATTGCTAGGATTAAAGGTGTGCACCACCACGCCCGGCTCTACACCCGCTATTTTCATTCCCATACTCTCTAGGACACTCAGACCCCTTAAGGTTTCACTTTTTACCTCTAAAGTATTTTTCTAGAAAAAAAAA
Source organism: Rhizomys pruinosus (assembly GCA_009823505.1). Lineage (NCBI taxonomy): Eukaryota > Metazoa > Chordata > Mammalia > Rodentia > Spalacidae > Rhizomys > Rhizomys pruinosus. Next base: position 1,348,570 of record VZQC01002875.1, read on the forward strand.
ATGTGATTTCTTCCATAACAGGAATTCTGATCCATGTTAATTTCTAAGGATAATTTAGTAGTTGATTCTAATCTTGCTTTCAGTTGTTTTTCTTGAGACAGGTCCTCACTATATATCTCAGATTGTCTTCAACTTCTCACATGGCCCAGGCTGCCCTAGAACTTGTCATTCTCACATCCCAGCCTCCCTGGTGATGGGGTTGCAAGTATGTACCATAACGCCTGGCTCATTTGTTTTTTGAATAGAGAAATTGAGGTTTAGATATCTTAAGTGTCTTGCTAACCCTGGCCCTCAGAATAAGGTTTGCATAGACCTCTTGCTTCAGAATTACATGAATGGTTTTCCTTTTTCTTTTTCCTTTTCTTTTTTTTTTTTTTTTTTGGTGAATTTGGAGCCACATCTTTCATGTACAGACAAACTTGCCCCAAAACTTTAGGCCCATGGAATCACTGCCTGAAATACGCAGCTTAAGACTTAGGAGAAAAACACAAAGCATTAAAAAGATGTTTGCTACAAATGTAACTTAAATCCAAGCTCTAAGAATGACAGCTTGGATTCCTCCAGTTACTAACATATCTGGCAACTTTAACACAGAATAAAGTAAATACTGGTGTCATTTTGGTAGAAAGAACACCAGACTCAAAAGCAAGGCTAATTGTGTGACCTTGAGCAAGTTACTTAACATCTCTGGACCTCAGGTTCCTAGGGGAAGATACTACTTTTCCTGCTCAACTCCAAGGACTATTTGAAGGAGAAAATGAAATCATGTATGTGAAAACACTCGTGGGAGGGAAAATAAATAGCTCTCTACCATGAATAGGTATTATTTCAAAGCCTTCGTTAGGCCTGGAAAATATCAATCTTTCGCATGTTACCAGCATGCTAGTGAGGCAGCCTGTGGAGTTTTTCAAGAAGCCGGTAGGATCCAAGTTAGGCAGCTCATTGCTCAGGCTGAGTAGCCAGAGAGGGGAAGTCTTGATTCAGAGCTGCATCTGCTTGTGATTAAAGTTCAGAGGCAATGCTACAGAATCTCTCATAGCAGCAGTCCCAATTGTAAAACAGATTCCATCCTTTTAAAGTGGATATGAAAGGTAAACATGAAAGTATTATTCTGTAATTTTGTGAAACAAAATGATGCTTGTTCAACATGCTGTACAACACACACACACACACACACACACACACACACACACACACACACGAAGGAAAACAACAGGCAGCAGGCAGAAGCAGCTATGAAAAAGAAAGGTCCCCACACCAACCATCACATCAACTTGTACTCTGCTAATTGCAAGATGTATTTGCAGAGTGAGCTCCCTGGCATACATCCCTAACCTGTTCTTTCTTTAAAGTTCAAGTATGGTCAATTTGGATCCCTGGCAAAAAAATAATAATAAAACAGAACAAAACAAAAAACTTTATCCAAAACTCACTATTAATTCTATCTGCGTTAGAGATCTGACCATAATTAAAGTGTGTTTATTATAAGTCAGAAGACATGCTAAATCTTGAACAAAGACCAAAGATCTGTGCCAGGGTGGAGAAAAGTGATCATAGGACTTCCAAGTGGGTCAGGTGAGTGGGATGTTCTGAGAAGGGTTTGGGAGAGGAGAGAGAATGAGATCTAAAGGTTATTTCATGAGAATGTGTGTTTTACATTGTTCAGGGGGTACTCAGCTTGAACTTAGAGTAAAAGCCTTAGGGAGTATCTGTTTAAAAATATAAAAGAAGGATAGACTAAGAGTTTAAGGTAGGTCAGAATTTACTAAGCAAACTATAAATTTCAGTTGAAGGTACATGAGTAAAAAAAAAAACATGATGTTCTACACCAGGAGAAAATCCAGGTTTTTATGAGGAACATTCAGAAGATATCCAGAGAATCAGCAACTTGAACAGGCTGGCTGAGCTAAGTTCCATCCTTCTAGAAGTGTTTGAAGCAAATGCAGAGAGAGTTGTGGTTAATGCTACTAAGAAAAAGGGAGAAAAGAGAGGCAAAATTCGGTGCATGGTAGAGGGACTTAAGGACAATATTTATACAAGAAAGCTGCTCCGAGCTCAAGGTATCAGGTCTATGGAGCCAGCCTTTGGCCAAAAGAGGAGTAGAGTAGGTAAACAGTAGGCACTTCTATTTGGTTAGGATGCTTTTTCTTTCCATTAGAAAATGTATGGTTACCTTGTACAGTAAGTCACCAGAAGGCATTCCAATCTATCTTCCAGAAACTACTACTTTAGGGCACCCAACAGGTCAAGACTATACTGAGCTTAAAAAGGCCCATTAGCTAAGAGTGAAAAGACCTGTGTTCTAGTCCCAGGGTTGTCAACTCCAAGTCTCAATGGGATTTGGGGTGGGAAATTCATCTTAAGGAAGCCTGCGAGGTGGAAAGAGGGAGATAGAAAGATGGTCCCCAAGGTCCTTTTTCAGTTCTAACAGACTACGATCCTAGTTACATAGAAAGTAATTGAGGAAGTCTGGAAGGCTATCCATCAAAACATTAACAGAGGGTACCTCTAGGGAGTGGAATTTGGGCTAGAGTAGAGTAACTGGAAAGAAAACAATCAGAGAACATTTTGAGCAAGGAAAAATACAGAGGCAGAAGAGATTTTTTTAAATGAAACATTAAACCAGGAAGAGTTCCAGTTAGATATAAAATAATAAAAAAGTACAGAAGTCCAGATGTCAAAGATTGCTTATAGCTGGAGTCTAACCATGGAGTGGAAGAGATGAGAGTCTCGGAAGAGCCAGAAACAGTATGACTTTACTTCCTTGCTTTTACCCCTGGCCTATTGGAAAATCCCATGGTAGAGCCATCAGAGGACACTCTATTCCACCTAAGTCCTCTTTGTCCTCTGGGGACATCCTTTTTTCCCAGTGGCAGGGAAAGGAGGATCAGAAGCGGGGCTGTCCAGGAACCTGTCCTTTAGCTTCCTGTGTAAAACACAATCTGGCACTCTATGAAGGGCAACAAAGCTTATCTTCTGCTCCACACAGGTCATGCTCCTTGCTCTGGAAATTCCAGTGTCATGGATGTGACTTTGTGTTTCGCCCCAGCTTTCTTCTGTCATCATCAATTACAAGGTCTGTAAGTTTGTCATCGAAGCAATTTCTGAAAGCCAAAAGATGTAGGTTGAGGAGATTTCTCAGGTCAGTTAAGTTCTTGCTTTGTAAGCATGAGAAGCTGAGCTCAATCCCTAGAAGCCATGTTAAAAGAAAGAAAAGAGAGGCGGGAGAGGAGGGAAGGAAGGAGAGAGGGAAGGGACAGAGGGAGGAAGGGATGTCTAGGGATCAGACCAAGTTCACTGCTGAAGGACCCAAGGAAAATTCTAGCATCCCAAAGAAGAAAGGAAGAATAAGCCCTGGGAAGTCAACCATTCACTGTTGAAGGTACAGCATTGTAATTGTAGCACAAAGTAATAGGTACAGTGCCAACTTCCAAACTCGAAATGGGGTTCTCACCTTCTCTATATTCTCAATTCCAAGTTCTATGACACATAGATAAAGAGTCAAGCACAGTGGCAGACAGCTGTAATCCTAGTATTCAGGCTGGTAAAGAAGGATGGAGAGTTTGAGGTATCCTAGGCTACAAAGAAAGGCTCTGTCTCACTGTCTCAAAAAAACAAAATACAAAAGCAAACAGACAAAAAGAATAAGGAGATATTCAAATGAATAAGGAAATATTCAAATGAATAAGATAAACCAAAATCTGTAAGGATGGTGGTGTTTTGCTTTAAGTTGGAAAGATCGAGTGAAGAACTAGAAAATAAAACACACCTCTGATTTCCCACCATAGTTTAGTCTTTATTTTATGGGTTAAAGAATTATGATTATCCCGCAAAAACTTATCTGAGGGCAGGAATAAGGTAATGGAAAATCCTGGGGCTGGAGAGATGGCCTAGCGGTTAAGAGCACCGACCGCTCTTACAGAGGACCCGGGTTCGATTCCCCAGCACCCACATGGCGGCTGAGAGCCATCTGAAACTCCAATTCCAGGAGAACTCCTGTGAACCTTTATAGGATCTTTCACAGAGATCATATTCACTCTCCCCATCCTATAACATAAGCTGTTACTTCAATTCTAGTCTCTTCTGCTTTCACCTCATTAGTCAAAATAACGTTTAATTCTATTAACTCATAAATTAATGACCTCTGAATACTAAAATTCCATCTGATAAATGAGACTGGAAAGAGAAAACAGGACCATTGTGGGAAACACCCCTTGCTCTCCTGACTCTCCTTGGGAAATAAAAAGCCTCCACTAACTGGGGAAAGAGATTTCTGTTTTGTTTCCTCTGGACACAAGGTCTGAGCTTCAATGTGAGAAAAGTGTTTCCTACCATCTTCCCTATTCACTTCACTACAAGCTTAATACACAAGGATGTGTGCATGAAATCCTGTCTATAACTATAAAAATAATGCTGGTGATAGAGAATTTGCCTGCTATGCATGAGGCCTTCGGTTTCACCCCAGCACTGCAAAGATAATAAAAATAGTAGTGGTTGACTCTGGGAAAACGGAAGCAAACCAGAGTTGTTTGAATTGGTTTGTGTTAATAAATAATTTTGAGGGCTGGAGAGATGGCTCAGTGGTTAAGAGTGCCGATTACTCTAGCAGAGGACCTGGGTTTGATTCCCAGCACCCACATGACGGCTAAGAACCATCTTTAAGCCAGGCATGGTGGTGCACACCTTTAATCCCAGCACTCAGGAGCCAAAGGCAGGTGGATCGCTATGAGTTCAAGGCCAGCCTAGTCTACAGAGTGAGTTCCAGGTCAGCTAGGGCGACAGGGAGACCCTGTCTCAAAAAGAATAAATAAATAAATAAATAAATAAATAAATAAATAAATAAATAAATAAACAAATTTGGGTATTGCACAGAATTTGCAGATTGCTTTTGGTGGGATGGCCATTTTCTTTTTTATTTTATTTTATTGATGCTTTGTGTATTTCATACATCATTTTCCAATTCAGTTCAGGCATATATCCCCTTCCCTTCCCCTAGTCCCACCCCACCCCATCCCAGATCATGCATTCTGCCATAACTGTCCTGCATCTTTCTCTGAGTTTTTTTTTCCATTTTTTAGCAATAGGTGATAATTTATGAGTACAAGCATCCTTCATGTAAAACCAATTTGCAAGCAACTGTGCCCAAACCCACACAGCCCCTTGGTCCCACCATCCAGCAGGGGGGGGGGGGCTTGTATGTTCAATCAAGTTGATCAAATGAGTGTCCAGGCTATATTGCTATAGGTTCACCTTTCACCCCAATCACAGCCCTTACATTCTACCACTCCCCCTCTTCTGCAGATTTTTCCCTAGGCTTAGACAAGGGGCACAGGTGGATGAGAAGCAAAACAGTCTACTTTCTCTGGAGCTGTTGTCTTGGACTCTGGTCACTTCTGGCTGTTTTCTTTCATGGGCTGACAGTTTGTCCAGGAATAACCTTTCAATCCTACTAATGAAGCACAAACAATTAGATATATAGGTATTTAGACAGTATTAATTGTTATCATAGGTTACTTTGGTATAGACACAGATGTTTGGATGGTATGTTAATCCATGAATTACATTTTTTCCTGTTGAATATGACAGGGTCTTACTGTGGCTTATAACATCTCCTGACCATTAGAGGGTGTAAGCTTGTGGCATCAGCCGTGGGTTATTCCTCCAAGGAGAGAGCCAATAGCCAATTAGATTTGGGATATACAGGCATATGGCTGCCTCTGCTGCACAGTATTTCCAGGCAGGTGAGGTGTAGCTGGTGCTGACGGAGGAGTCTTGCTTGACTCAAGGAGACCCATATTTGCTTTATTGGTATAGTGGCCTTTGGTAACACTCTCTGGTATTCCAGAGACCATCTGTACACTTGCATGTGTGGTCTCGATACATCTTTCCCATGTTAACGTCAGGTCTTTGATAGCAGGGCCTTATCACCTCTCTTCTTGCAGATATCCCAGTTTAGAGGCAAGGAGCCTTTACCTTTTGTGGGGGCTTGGATCCCCTGGCCAACATCTCCTTGGTAGAATAATCCATTGCTGATGTCAGAGCTCCTGCATTAATATATCTTGCTTAAGTGCATAGCTTAAGGAGATTTTAGTCTTATCTTTGGTTCTGAATAGAGAAAAATCCTTTTCACAGTTCCTATGACTATTAGTCAATTAGAGAAGGCAGTTTTACCAGTTTTATAAAAGATTACCTCTATAATAGTTGTCTCCAATTTACAGTTGGAGAACGACATCATCATCATATTTCTCCTTGTTCTATGGGGGGGAGGTAAGAAAGTCTCTCATATTAAAACCTTTGCGGCTCCTAAAAGGTAAGTTTCATTAGGACTCATTATACATAGTTGTTACAAGTAGGATCCACAGAGGGGTTTGATGTTTGTAGCAATCTGAGGCTTTTCTTCCTTTCAATGTTTGGACGGGCCAACCTTTATGTTGGCACTTCCTGGTACATCCCACTCAATGCAAAGCTGTATCTTTTCTTTCTCAGCCGTTAAGCTGGTGACATTTTGACCTGTTGGAACATACAAATCTTTTCCTGTATTTAGTTTTAAGATTTGAATTGCAAGGTTTTTGACAGAAAGGTTTCATTTCTATCTGTATCCCCCCCCCCATTTTTTTTCTTTTTTGGGGGGGTTTTTGATTTTTGACCCATGAGTCTCCAGAAGGCAGTTGTATTATACATACCTATAGGGTGGAATCAAGGCACAGCTTTCATCAAATTCACCCATGCTGTTTTGGGTGACTGTATGTGATTAACTTGGGGAGCAAACTTAATTTTTTTGTTAAGTCATCTTATAGGTGAAAGAGAATGCTACGAGGTGATACCGTTCAACAGAAAATTATAGAGAACATTTGAATGTGCCAATCCCAAAGTTATTGTTATACAGATTTTATGTAGAACAAATGTGGACAATAGCAATTTATATCTCCATTTAACTCACATGCATTACCGTTTTTATCAGAGCCTATAAACCAATGTTGTTTAATATACACATATTTACTTTTACTGAGTCCTAAGCCACCATGTAATGTGTATACAGTGTCTGGGCAAAACTGGATACTTGTTGAACTCACGTCAATTAAATATGCATCAAAGGATGGCCATTTTCACGATATTAATCCTCCCGATCCATTTGCATAGGAGGCTTTTCCATTATCATAACTTCCTCAATTTCTTTTTTTGGGGGGTATATTAAACTTTATATTGTACAGGCCCTTCACTTCCTTTGTTAGAATTTATTCCATGATATTTTATGGATTTTGAGACTATCATGAATAAGATTGTTTCCTTGGTTTTGTTCTCGATGTATTTGTTAATGGTGTAGAGGAAACCTACTGAGGTTGGGGGTGTTAATTTTATATCATCCTACTTTGCTGAATGTATTTTATCATGTCTAGGAGGTTTGGGTGGATTCTTTAGGAACCTTTATATTTAGAATCATTTCATCTAAAAATAGACACTTTGACTCTTTTCTTTCCAATTAGTACCCCCCCTTTACCTCCTTCATTTGTCATTATTCTAGCCTAGACTTCAAGTACTATGTTGAACAGGAAGGGAGAGAGTGGACATTCTTGTCTTCTTCCTTATTTTAAGGGGAATGTTTTTATTTTCTCTCTATTTGGAATGATATTGGCTGTGGGCTTGTGGTAGATTGCCTTTTTATGTTGGGGGTAAGTCCCCTGTATGCCTGTGTTCTCTATGACTTTTATTATGAATGGATGTTGGATTTTGTCAAAGACCTTTTCTGCATCTAATAAGATGATCATATGGTTTCTGTCCTTGAGTCTGATTATGTGGTGGATTACATTTATTGATTTATGTATGTTGAAATATCCCTGCATCTCAGCTCTTAAAAAAATGAAATTCAAAGGTAAATGGATGGAGCTGGAAGCAATCATCCTGAGTGAGGAAACCCAGACTCAGAAAGACAAACATCACATATTCTCATAGCTGAATGCCAGCTTTCAGATCTTAGATATGAATGTTTCAACTAGAAGATTCAGAGAGTTCAATATGCTAATAAATGGCCATGGCTTAGTATTGGAGCAGGGCTCATGGGAAGGGTGGTAGAATGCAGTGATATAATGAAGAAAAAGAAACAGAGTAGAATGGGAAGGCAGAGAACAGGCAATATGAGGAGGGATAAAAACACTAAAGGTCTTTAGAAAAGCCATGTGGAAACCTACTAACATAGAAGGCATTTTAATATTTTATTTATTATTTTTATTTTACGTGTATGAGGGTATTGCCTGCATGCATGTAAGTGCACCCATGCCATATCATTCCCTGGGAAGTCAGCATATGGTGTCAGAGCCTCTGGAAGTACAGTTAGGGACAGTTTTTAGCCACCATGTGGGTGCTGGGAATTGAACTGGGATCTTCTGCAAGAGCAGCCAGTGTTCTTAACCACTGAGCTACCTCTCCAGCCCCAAAGATTCTTAATGTATATATATTTTACAACATTTTCAAAAGAGATTTAAAGGAGTTACCCTAAAACATCACCCTTTCTATACATCATAGGCTAATGAAAAGGAAAAAAAAAAAAAAAAACTCAATGCCAGAAATGGACTCCCTCTCTAGAAGCTGTTAAGGAAATGTCACATAGACCCTCAAATAATACTGGCCATTACCCATGCTCTTGGATACCCACCAGAATTTGATGGTAAGACCCTATTGCTAAAGACATTACATATATGAGCTGTAGAACAAACAAGGAGAAATGAAGCTGGTCTACTGATGAGTGTTCATAGGGCTGGAAGGTGCTAATCATGCTACTGGAAGGAAAAATAATCATCAACCTTATCCAGCTGTGAACCCTGTGAGCTATAACAACAGACCATCAAGAAAGGCCCACCAGTGCAATAGTGGCACAAATATTGCAGGAGTAGCCAACCACTCTTTAATTGGATTTAAGGTCTGCTTCCTGGAATGGAGCCCCTACCTGACATTGACATCAAGCTTAGGAACCTGAGGCTATACAGGTCACAGGACATAGGGAGAACCTAATAATAGTTTTCTACTAAATAGTTATCATATTAAAATGACTCTTCATGGTTTATTGTTATACCCATAGATTAATAAATCTCACAGCTCTCACCAGAGAAGTTTCCTTATGCAACAGATGGTGACTAACGCAGAAACCAACAATTTGCCAAGGTGCAGAGAACAAGGGTTTGCAGAGTACTTATCCCTGATACAATTCTGTTTCAAACTTCTGCCTCAAGATTGTGAGAGCCAGAGGTGGTGGATGACCACAAGGGAACAGTGTTCCAGGCAACTAGTCAGTAACTCGTATGAACTCATAACAACGGGGACAGCATGCATAAGTCCCATGTAAGCCCAAACCAGAAAAAAAAAAAACAGCATAGATATGGGGAAATGGATTAAAAAGCCCCAATCTAGCCGGGCGTGGTGGCGCACACCTTTAATCCTAGCACTTGAGAGGCAGAGGCAGGCAGATATTTGTGAGTTTGAGGCCAGCCTGGTCTACAGAGTGAGTTCCAGGACAGCTGGGGCTACAGGGAGACCCTGTCAGGAAAAGACACAAACAAAAAAAAGCCCCAATCTGAGAAACTATTGGCAATTGATCCCTGCTATTTAATGGAGAGTTGGTCTTAATTAAGGTAGTGAAGCTGACCATGCTCCAGTGGATGTCCTCATATTGGGGGATATTTGAGTACACAAACTTGACTCAGTGGGCCTTAGTATATATGACAGGATGCATGAAATCTGGAAGAAGGGAGCTCTGTGGGGTGCAGATAGGAGAAGGGGTCTAAATACAGTCAAGATGTGCTTATGAAATGTGGACTTGAATTCTTCTGTCGTTGGGGGAGTCTTTGTCCATCATGTGCCCATTAGTGCTCAGTGGTTACCTGGAATCAGGTATGCACATAAAAGAATAATATAGAAAATAGTCATAAAATGATCTGAAGAAAAAAAGAAAACAAAATGTTTGTTATTGTAGAAAATATGGAACTTAAAAGTATTAACCCTACAGTTGAGCACACTCAGAACCCACTAATTAAATAACTATTATGATAACACTAAAGGGAAAATATGAAACGCATGTGACTGAATAGTGTCCTTATCCTTCATGTTCCTTTTTACAGTGACACCAAACCTGCAGAAGCAGAAATGAATGGGCTTTGTATAATGCTGGCCTGCTTCTAGAGCTGAAGTATTTGTTCTCAGAAACTTAAACCACTTCACTATACCTAAGCAGGCCAGAAAGCTTGCAGGTAGAGTGAGCCAGAGTCTGGTTTTGTTATAGGAGCCAAAACACGAGTCGACCCATTTGAGCTGACTAGACGAATAGACAAAAGAAAATAATAAATTTATATGCGTGCGTGCGTATGTGTTGTTTGCGTACTAGCGTGCATATGGTCACTGGGACTGGCAAAGAGAAAGGAGGAATATTTTCACTGGCTTGTCTTTTGCTTGGCTCATCTTTGTGGCTGGAAAGAGAATAATAGTATTAGAGCCTGAGCAGCTTTAATTTGTCCACCTCATTTCTTGGGAAGAGAACAGGAATAGAAATGTAGGACTCTTATTTCTGCAGCCTTTTAGAGCTCCCTGTCCCCACTTAAAGCATCCTTCTTCTATACTCAAATATGCTTCAAGATTCTGTGTGGTCTTCGAGGTAAAAGCAGAAGGTTACTATTCATTTATTCAATAAGCCATTAGCCTTCCCAATATTTTCATAGAGCTGTGCTAAGCACTGTGAGGCAAGGAACAAATAAGAGAAAAATAAAACATGGTCCATAAAGTTTTAACTACTAATGATAAGATGGTGTTTGTTAATAAGTTAATATGTCTGTCAAGAGGTACAATGTAGAGCTGGAGAGATGAATCAACAATTAAGAGTACTGGCTGCTCTTGAAGAGGACCTGGGTTCAGTTCCCAGCATCTACCATTATGAATGGCAGCTAACAGCCATTCATAACTCCAATTCGAAAGGATCAACATCCTCTGACCTCGGTGAGCATTGCACAACACGGGTGCCCTTATGTACATGGAGGCAACACACTCATACACATAAAAATAATAAAATGAAGAACAAAGTAACTCTTGCTCTCTCAATCCTATGTATAGATACAAAAATATAGGTGAGATATAAACCTGCCAGTTTCCTTATTTTGAGCAGCTTACTTAACTTCTTCATGTCTCACTTTCTTTTAGGTTAGATTAGATAAAAGAGGGTAGCGGCTAATATCCCCATTTCATCTAACCTACCTTGTCTTGGTATTGTCAGCTTCACCATGAGTTCATATGCCACAAAGCGAAGAGAGGAGCTGGGCAGGAAGGAAAAGTGTTTTCCTGCAGAGGGTGGGCAGAAATGGAGGTGTCCTCGACTGCAGCCTAGATTTCTTTACTCTTACGCAGCTTACACATGTTGAAAGTTACTAACAGGACTGTGAGAACTCAAAAACCTAGCAACACGAATCTAAGATTAAGACTTTTGTCCCAGCAGGCTGATGAAACAGCTCAGCAAGTTGAAGCACTTGCAACAAAACCTGGCCAGTTAAGTTCAGTACCTGACCCCACATAAACATGGGAGGACAGAACCAACTCCAGAAACTTGTCTCTAACCTAATATATATCATGGCATGTACCCCCACCCCAACATATACATGATACTAATTACACATTTAAAACCATTTTTTAATATTTTACTTTTTATGTGTATGAGTACATTGCCTGTATGTGGTAAGTGCACCCATATCCCGCAGTGCCCATGGAGGTCAGAAGGTGTTATATTCCCCTGAAACCAGAGTTGGAATAGTAGTTAGCTTCCATGTAGGTGCTGGGTAATGAACCCAGGTCCTTTGTATAAGCAGCCAGTGCTCCTCACAACTGAGCCATCTCTCCAGCCTAAATTTAAAATTTTTTTCACAGTTAAGACAATTTTCCTCATATTAGGCAAACTTAGAATTAGAGGAAGAGAAAAAAATTAAAATTAAATAAAAAAAAGAATAGAGGAAGATACAAATCATAAAAGCAAGCTTATACAAATATACACAAATTATTTTCCTAGCTTACTAGCTTTCTTTTTTTGGCCTTTTCAAGACAGGGTCTCCTTGTAGCCCCAGCTGTCCTGGAACTCACTCTATAGATCAGGCTGGCCTTGAACTCACAAAGATCCGCCTGCCTCTGCCTCCTGAGTGCTAGGATTAAAGGCGTGTACCACCACGCCCAGCTCTTACTAGCTTTCTTCTGTGCTTTAAAGATGAAAAATTATTTTATTGATGATCATCTCGGATTTATTTCACCTACTACCTATCTTCAGAGTACAAAGACAAACCAGGAAAGAACAAGGCAGCACCACCAGAAAGGAGTCATCTTCTAGAAGACCGAATTATTCAGTAAGAATATTTCAGCAAGCATTTTGAATAGTGTAAGTGCCTTATCTCTAGAAATCTAATTCTGTTAGCTTTAACTTCAAGGCTGAATTCGACCCAGAAAATTGAAAGACACTCATCCAAGAGCTGGATATGCTATACATAACACATGTAATTCACGTAAATACACTGTGAAGCACTATTCCTTTATCAGTCTTCAGTTTAGTCTGCAGCCTGATAACTTGTTTATACCAGATGCATGTCTGCCTGCTAAGTAGTACACTAACTCTACTGATGCCTTGGCAGCCAGCACCACAGTTGACAATATGCTGCCAGAAGTACATAACTCCATCAAAGCTCTCGTCTCAGTCTTGCCAAAAATTGAGACTGTTTCTATATACAACCAAATCAACCACTTTCAGGAAGCCAGTCCTTTGTACTTCTTATAGGAACAATATGCTGTGATCTAAATTGGTTAATGACATTGGCTAAAACCCTTGATATACATTTGTCAACTACAAGTTGGTTAACTATCTGAGAACCAAGGCCTTGGGTTCCATTCCCTAACATCCACCTGCCCAGGCACTTCAGTTCACAGTTTGTAAACCCTAGTCTAAAATAATCATAGCCCTACATGTGGCACTCACTTCTCCTGTACTGTCCTTGCCAGTACTTACTCAGAGTATTTGTTAACACTAAGCTCTCATCAAATAATATGCTTTCTACCTCAAAGGTAGAAATCACGCTTTATTCATGTTGGCACATTCATTATCCATTGTTCTTTTTCTCCACCATCTCATATATGAAAGAACTCTAAGTACTGTTTTGTATGTTATTCAACTCTCATTATAACAAATACCCGAGGTAAACAATTTGTGAGGAGAAGAGCCTAATTTGAAATAGTTTTGGAGGTTTATTGCCCTTCTACTTTGGGGCCTGTGTTAGGTCAGTGTGTTTATGGTAAAGGCAAGAAGCATAGCCAAAAATCACTGCTCTCATGGTCAGGATACAAGAGAGAGGAAAAAGAAGGGACACAGGTCCTATCATTCCCTTAGAGAGCCCATCACAATGACCTAAAGGTCTCCAACAAGGTTTTATCCACTGAAGGTTTTCTTCGTGATACAAGCTGGCCACCAAATCTTTAACACCTGAACCTTTGGGTGATCCTATCTCCACTATAGAATCTGCAATCAGTCTGTGCCCAAGAGTCCCAAACTTTTAATTGTTCCGGCATTGCTCAAAAGTCTAAGTCCAAAGTTCTCTGAGATTCAGGCAAATAGATATGCTCTTTTGTTAAAATCAAAATATAAAGCTATATATTTCCAAAATACAATAGTGGGGTAGACACAGGCTAAAAGTTCCCATTCTAAAAGAGAGGACCATAAAATAACAAAGAGGGACTGAAATATAGCAAGGCCAAAATCCAGAAAGCCAAACATTAAATTCTATGGTTCTATGTTAGGAAGCCTCTCAGAGTCATGCAGACTACCAGTCCTCCCCGGAGACAGTGACATGCTCAAAAAAAAGGTGACTACAAATAGAACTCCATTGTGTAAATGTAACACATTTTCATCAGTTGAGGGACATTTAGGTCGCTTTCATTTCTTAGGTATTGTGAAGAGAACAGCGACAGACATGGATGTACAGGTGTCTCTACAGTGTCGTGAGTGCTTTAGGTATATGATTTATGACAAGGAGTAGTATAACCAGATCGTACAGTAGATTCATTTTTAGTTTTTTGAGAGTTCTCCACAATGCCTTCCACGGTGGTTGCATGAGTTTGCATTCCCACCAGCAGTGACTCCACATCCACCAGCATTTGGTGCCTTTTGTTCTCTTGATCTTAGCCACACTATCTGGGGTAAGACAGAATCCTTTTTTATATAAAATATGTTTATTGATGTTTCATGTATTTCATACATCATTTCTCAGTCCAGTTTAGACACATTCCCCTTTCCATGCCCCCGACCCCACCCCAGTTCATGCATTCTGCCATACATGTCTTGCATCTTTTTCTCAGTCTTTTTAAAGGTTTTTTTTTTCTCTGCAGAGGTTTGTTTGGGGCAGAAGTTAACTGTTTTGGTCCGTTCTTTGACCCGGTCCTTATGTTGTTGTTGCTCCCTCCCATTTGTATTGCTCCAAAATATGCCTATGTATACAAGTAGTTTTTATCTGCATTTCTCTAATCACTAAGGACATCAAGCACCTTTTAAGGTGTTTCTTTAGCCAACATATTTCTTCATTGGAGAGCTCTCTGTTCAGGTCTAGAGCCCCATCTTTTTATTGGGTCTTTTGTTTATCTGATTGTTTTTCGAGTTCGTTGTATATTCTGAATATTAATCCTCTGTCAGATGCGTAGCTGGTAAAGATCTTCTTCCACTCAGTGGGTTTCCTCTTCCCTTCCTTCGTTGTTTCTTTTGCTGTACAGGAGCTTTGTAGTTAAATGATGTCCCACTTGTTGATCGTTGATCTTAATGCCTGTGCACCTGATGTCTGATTTAGAAACTCCTTTCCTACACCTATGTCTTGAATGGTATTGCCTAGGTAAATGGATGGAACTAGAGACTGTTACACAAAGTGAAGGAACAAACTCAGAAAAGCAAGCAGCATATGTTCTCCTCATTCTATTATCATAGCCCCAATCCTTCTTTACACCTGAGTATAGATCCCGAGGTAACAGCAGGACCCATGAAAACAGACAGGAAACGCAAAGGTAAAGAGAAAGAAAGAGCCCAAAAAGGGGATGGGAGGAATAGTAGGGACCAGATGTTATCAGGGGGGAGGTGGGGAAAGTGGCAGTGTTCAGCTAAGGGGGAGGAAGGGATATGCAGGGATCCATAATGGTAGAAGGGGGGGAATTCAGGAGAGGGGGAATGGTGGGAGGTGGATGTTATAGGGGGAGGGTGCAGATAACGGGGATCCTTGCACTTTGGGGGAAGGAAGGAAGGAGGCTGGACATAGGAGGGAGAAGATGATGGATGGATGGAGCTTGGGGCCTAGGGAAGCCAGAGAGAAATGTGTCGGCTCCGGGACCCCCTGAGAAATGCACACACAGCGTCTGAATAACCAAAACAACAAGCACAGAAAACCACTTCTACTGGGGCAGTAGTGGCGCTATTAACTGGGGGATAATCAACAGCTATGAAGCTAGGCTTAAAGCCCTCTCAATGGAAGTGAACTCCTGGGTGGCACTATAAACACAGCCAAATACAAGTGACTGGAGAGGTCACAGACCCCATAGAAACCCCAGTCCTAGGTGAACTACACTGGAATCTCTACACCCAAGGCTCATGGAACACAGAGGAACAGGGAGCACAGAGAAAACTAGTGCATTCCTCAACTCTCACCAGTGAAGCCGCCTTGTACAACAGAGTGTGATGCACATAGAAGGCCACAACCGGCCAAGTTTTAGAAAATAAGAGACTGGGGCTGGAGAGATGGCCTAGCGGTTAAGAGTGCTGACTGCTCTTGCAGAGGACCAGGGTTCGATTCCCAGCACCTGCATGGTGGTTGAGAACCGTCCTTGACTCCAGTTCCAGGGGAATCTGACACCATCTTCTGACCTCCGCAACATTGCACGACAAGGGTGCACAAACCTGCATGCAGATAGTACATTCATACACATTAAAAAAAAAAAAAAAGAAAAGAAAATAAGAGACCACAGATTGTGTGTCCATGGACAGGACTCCTAGGTTAAACCTCACCCACTCATGGCTCAGGGACCATTGCAGAAGAGGGGACAGAAAGATTGCAAGAGCCAGGGGTGGTCCATGAACAGAGGGAAACAGAATTTCAGGCCACCAGAAACTTGCACATGTGAACTTACAGCAGTGGTGGACTTGAGCACCGGAACCATGCCAGCTCCATCAGATGAGGGTCCAGAGTGGAGTGAGGGAAGTGAGTGCAGGCTGGCCCTAGCCCGGGAGCTATTGGAGTCTCATTACCACTGGGTGAGGGAGAATAGACCTGACTTACGATATCTAGATAGGCTGACTAGACTCCGTGGATTACTTTCCCTGAAGGACATGTGGGTAGAAATGCTCGACTGGATAGGACTTAACATGTGTGGCAGACTGCATGAAGAGTGGCAGGGGTGTGGTGTGTAGGAGCCTATGGATGGTGGATAGGGGAAGGAGTCTGTAATTGTATGGGGGCTGGAGAGATGGCTCGGTGGTTGAGAGTGCCAACTGCTCTTGCAGAGGACCAGGGTTCAATTCCCAGCACCCACAGGGCAGCTGATGGCCATCTTTGACTCCAGTTCCTGGAGAATCTGACTCCCTCTTCTGGCCTCCACGGCATTGCATAACACAGGTGCACCAACATACATGCAGACAGTACACTCATACACATTTTTAAAAAATTTAAAGATCTATTGTATGAAATGTACAAAAGCTCAATAAATGTTTCTAAAGATGCCCTGGCCCTGCTTTCTGTTGATAAGATGAATCAGTCAGCTAAATTAGAGACACATTGAGGGAAGTAACACTGGGAAGGAAGAGATCATCTAGTAGTTCTAGTCAAGTCTCACATCTTACAAATGAACAATTTCATCCTATATTAGCCATACATGATCAAGTTTACAAAATACATTAGAAATAAAACTATGGAGAATCCTAGTTATCTGTATTCTTTTATGTGTATGAGTATTTTGCATACATGTAAGGGGACCCATGTCATGCAATGTCCACAGATGCCAGAAGGGGGCATCAGATCTCCTAGAACTGGAATAATGAATGGTGGGTGGTTAACTGTTATGTAGGCACTGAAGACTAAACCCAAGACCTCCCCAAGAGCCAACAGTGTTCTTAACCACTGAGCCATCTCTCTAGGCCTTATCCAAATTCTTTAAAATATTTTTATTGGGCTGAACTCTTAATGCTGCTTTAACCAGGACACAAATTGATTGTTAAATCTGTGTGCAATACATTTTATCTGTGCTAAAAAATAACAGTCTACAGAGTATGAGACTAAGGAGCACCATGTCAGTTCAGGGCCATGGTGTTTTATTTATGCTTACTTGTATTAGTTTTGCTTCTGTAGCAGGAGGGGAAGATCATGAGTTTAGTACCACATACAAACCTTTTCACTGTTACATTATATAAGGAGATCTCTTTAAATTAATTATTACTACTTGTGCATATTAACCTCTGAATGTCACAACTTCCTCCTCTCCCCAGCCCCACAGCCTTTGTCTAGGTTTCTTGGGTCGCTGTAAGAGGCTCTGAGTGGCTGGAGAGATGGCTTAGTGGTTAAGAGCACTGACTGCTCTTGCAGAGGACCTGGGTTCGATTACCAGCACCCACATGGTGGCTAAGAACCATCTTTAACTCCAGCTCCAGGGGAATCTGATGCCCTCTTCTGACCTCTGTAGCATTGCACGACACGGGTGCACCAACCTACATGCAGACAGTACAGTGATACACATAAAATAAATAATAAAAAAAAGAGGCCCCGAACT
The DNA here is from genome assembly GCA_009823505.1 of Rhizomys pruinosus. Taxonomy (NCBI): domain Eukaryota; kingdom Metazoa; phylum Chordata; class Mammalia; order Rodentia; family Spalacidae; genus Rhizomys; species Rhizomys pruinosus. Next base: position 1,366,366 of record VZQC01002875.1, read on the forward strand.
CCTTTCCCTACCCTCAGCCTTACTAATATTCCAATCCACTTTCTTATCTTTTCTTCATAGAGCTGTATAATAAAAACCCGGATCTTTACATTGCCCTTTGCTTTAAAAACCTCCCTCTCCCTAGACATAGATTTACTATATGACACAACTATACAACTCCTGGGCATATACTAAAAGACTCCATTTCCTACTAAAGAGACACATTTTCATCCATGTCCACAGGTGCTTTGATCACAATAACTAGGACATGGAAATAACCTAGTTGTTCATTAACAGATGAATGATAAAGAAAATATGGTATCTATACGCAATCTATATACAATGGAATTTTATTCAGCAATAAAGAAATATAAAATTGTACCATTTTCAGATAAATGAATGGAATTGGAAATTACTACACTGAGTGAGGTAAACCCAACCCAGAAATACAAGCCTTCCATTTTCTCACTCATATGTGCATGGTAGAGATGAATCTTTAGATCTATATGTCTAACTCGGAGTACCTTTAGAACCCAGAGAACTAGAAAGGGCCATTGGTGGGGGAGGGAAAGAAAAAAAAAAACTTAACAAAAGAGGGACAATAGAACAAAGGAGATATGAAGAGGAAAAGGGAATAATGAATGGGGAAGGAAGTTTAAGTGGAGAGAGAGATATAAGTGTGGAGAAGGGCGTGAGGAACAGGTAACTAGCTAACTAAAGAATATGGAAAAGCAATATGGGAAACTCCTATTTTATGCTTCCTATATATGAGTGTGAGTTTCATTGAAATTACCATCCACAGGTCATAAACATGCTCTCAGAAAGCATAGGTTGCAAAATAAAAAGTTCAGTGTCAGGTGTATAATAACTTACTTTTTATTTGCTTCTCGGGGGGTTCATGAAGACCCCCCCCCCAAATAACACAGGTTATTGACAGTGGTCCTGGTTACTCTCTGGAACTGGATAGTAAGACCCTATTGCAGCACACACTTTGGTCACAGAACCTTAAAAAAAAATCAGATTGGTACCAATCAGAAAGCTTCTTCCCTGCTGGCTAGACCTCATAGTGCGAAAGGTGCTGTGCAGGCTACCAGGGGCTGGGCATGGAAGAACATCAACAGTCTTACCCACATGTGAATGCTGAGAACTACAATAACAGCCAGCATGGTATGACGTGCCCATGAGTGGAAAAGTGGCACAAATGTTATGGGAGTAACCAACTGCTTTTTAATTGTATTTAAGTCCCACTCTATAGGAGGAAACCCATAACTGGCACTGCAAATCTGGCCCAAGAACCCATGATTGGGAAGTTCATGGGCCTCATGGGTAAACCTATTACTGGTAGTTTCTTTCTTTTTTTTTTCTTTTTTGTTTTTTTTAGAAGACAGGGTCTCCCTGTAGCCCCAGCTGTCCTGGAACTCACTCTATAGATCAGGCTGGCCTTGAACTCACAAAGATCCGCCTGCCTCTGCCTCCTGAGTGCTAGGATTAAAGGCGTGCACCACCACGCCCAGCTCTTACTAGCTTTCTTCTGTGCTTTAAAGATGAAAAATTATTTTATTGATGATCATCTCGGATTTATTTCACCTACTACCTATCTTCAGAGTACAAAGACAAACCAGGAAAGAACAAGGCAGCACCACCAGAAAGGAGTCATCTTCTAGAAGACCGAATTATTCAGTAAGAATATTTCAGCAAGCATTTTGAATAGTGTAAGTGCCTTATCTCTAGAAATCTAATTCTGTTAGCTTTAACTTCAAGGCTGAATTCGACCCAGAAAATTGAAAGACACTCATCCAAGAGCTGGATATGCTATACATAACACATGTAATTCACGTAAATACACTGTGAAGCACTATTCCTTTATCAGTCTTCAGTTTAGTCTGCAGCCTGATAACTTGTTTATACCAGATGCATGTCTGCCTGCTAAGTAGTACACTAACTCTACTGATGCCTTGGCAGCCAGCACCACAGTTGACAATATGCTGCCAGAAGTACATAACTCCATCAAAGCTCTCGTCTCAGTCTTGCCAAAAATTGAGACTGTTTCTATATACAACCAAATCAACCACTTTCAGGAAGCCAGTCCTTTGTACTTCTTATAGGAACAATATGCTGTGATCTAAATTGGTTAATGACATTGGCTAAAACCCTTGATATACATTTGTCAACTACAAGTTGGTTAACTATCTGAGAACCAAGGCCTTGGGTTCCATTCCCTAACATCCACCTGCCCAGGCACTTCAGTTCACAGTTTGTAAACCCTAGTCTAAAATAATCATAGCCCTACATGTGGCACTCACTTCTCCTGTACTGTCCTTGCCAGTACTTACTCAGAGTATTTGTTAACACTAAGCTCTCATCAAATAATATGCTTTCTACCTCAAAGGTAGAAATCACGCTTTATTCATGTTGGCACATTCATTATCCATTGTTCTTTTTCTCCACCATCTCATATATGAAAGAACTCTAAGTACTGTTTTGTATGTTATTCAACTCTCATTATAACAAATACCCGAGGTAAACAATTTGTGAGGAGAAGAGCCTAATTTGAAATAGTTTTGGAGGTTTATTGCCCTTCTACTTTGGGGCCTGTGTTAGGTCAGTGTGTTTATGGTAAAGGCAAGAAGCATAGCCAAAAATCACTGCTCTCATGGTCAGGATACAAGAGAGAGGAAAAAGAAGGGACACAGGTCCTATCATTCCCTTAGAGAGCCCATCACAATGACCTAAAGGTCTCCAACAAGGTTTTATCCACTGAAGGTTTTCTTCGTGATACAAGCTGGCCACCAAATCTTTAACACCTGAACCTTTGGGTGATCCTATCTCCACTATAGAATCTGCAATCAGTCTGTGCCCAAGAGTCCCAAACTTTTAATTGTTCCGGCATTGCTCAAAAGTCTAAGTCCAAAGTTCTCTGAGATTCAGGCAAATAGATATGCTCTTTTGTTAAAATCAAAATATAAAGCTATATATTTCCAAAATACAATAGTGGGGTAGACACAGGCTAAAAGTTCCCATTCTAAAAGAGAGGACCATAAAATAACAAAGAGGGACTGAAATATAGCAAGGCCAAAATCCAGAAAGCCAAACATTAAATTCTATGGTTCTATGTTAGGAAGCCTCTCAGAGTCATGCAGACTACCAGTCCTCCCCGGAGACAGTGACATGCTCAAAAAAAAGGTGACTACAAATAGAACTCCATTGTGTAAATGTAACACATTTTCATCAGTTGAGGGACATTTAGGTCGCTTTCATTTCTTAGGTATTGTGAAGAGAACAGCGACAGACATGGATGTACAGGTGTCTCTACAGTGTCGTGAGTGCTTTAGGTATATGATTTATGACAAGGAGTAGTATAACCAGATCGTACAGTAGATTCATTTTTAGTTTTTTGAGAGTTCTCCACAATGCCTTCCACGGTGGTTGCATGAGTTTGCATTCCCACCAGCAGTGACTCCACATCCACCAGCATTTGGTGCCTTTTGTTCTCTTGATCTTAGCCACACTATCTGGGGTAAGACAGAATCCTTTTTTATATAAAATATGTTTATTGATGTTTCATGTATTTCATACATCATTTCTCAGTCCAGTTTAGACACATTCCCCTTTCCATGCCCCCGACCCCACCCCAGTTCATGCATTCTGCCATACATGTCTTGCATCTTTTTCTCAGTCTTTTTAAAGGTTTTTTTTTTCTCTGCAGAGGTTTGTTTGGGGCAGAAGTTAACTGTTTTGGTCCGTTCTTTGACCCGGTCCTTATGTTGTTGTTGCTCCCTCCCATTTGTATTGCTCCAAAATATGCCTATGTATACAAGTAGTTTTTATCTGCATTTCTCTAATCACTAAGGACATCAAGCACCTTTTAAGGTGTTTCTTTAGCCAACATATTTCTTCATTGGAGAGCTCTCTGTTCAGGTCTAGAGCCCCATCTTTTTATTGGGTCTTTTGTTTATCTGATTGTTTTTCGAGTTCGTTGTATATTCTGAATATTAATCCTCTGTCAGATGCGTAGCTGGTAAAGATCTTCTTCCACTCAGTGGGTTTCCTCTTCCCTTCCTTCGTTGTTTCTTTTGCTGTACAGGAGCTTTGTAGTTAAATGATGTCCCACTTGTTGATCGTTGATCTTAATGCCTGTGCACCTGATGTCTGATTTAGAAACTCCTTTCCTACACCTATGTCTTGAATGGTATTGCCTAGGTAAATGGATGGAACTAGAGACTGTTACACAAAGTGAAGGAACAAACTCAGAAAAGCAAGCAGCATATGTTCTCCTCATTCTATTATCATAGCCCCAATCCTTCTTTACACCTGAGTATAGATCCCGAGGTAACAGCAGGACCCATGAAAACAGACAGGAAACGCAAAGGTAAAGAGAAAGAAAGAGCCCAAAAAGGGGATGGGAGGAATAGTAGGGACCAGATGTTATCAGGGGGGAGGTGGGGAAAGTGGCAGTGTTCAGCTAAGGGGGAGGAAGGGATATGCAGGGATCCATAATGGTAGAAGGGGGGGAATTCAGGAGAGGGGGAATGGTGGGAGGTGGATGTTATAGGGGGAGGGTGCAGATAACGGGGATCCTTGCACTTTGGGGGAAGGAAGGAAGGAGGCTGGACATAGGAGGGAGAAGATGATGGATGGATGGAGCTTGGGGCCTAGGGAAGCCAGAGAGAAATGTGTCGGCTCCGGGACCCCCTGAGAAATGCACACACAGCGTCTGAATAACCAAAACAACAAGCACAGAAAACCACTTCTACTGGGGCAGTAGTGGCGCTATTAACTGGGGGATAATCAACAGCTATGAAGCTAGGCTTAAAGCCCTCTCAATGGAAGTGAACTCCTGGGTGGCACTATAAACACAGCCAAATACAAGTGACTGGAGAGGTCACAGACCCCATAGAAACCCCAGTCCTAGGTGAACTACACTGGAATCTCTACACCCAAGGCTCATGGAACACAGAGGAACAGGGAGCACAGAGAAAACTAGTGCATTCCTCAACTCTCACCAGTGAAGCCGCCTTGTACAACAGAGTGTGATGCACATAGAAGGCCACAACCGGCCAAGTTTTAGAAAATAAGAGACTGGGGCTGGAGAGATGGCCTAGCGGTTAAGAGTGCTGACTGCTCTTGCAGAGGACCAGGGTTCGATTCCCAGCACCTGCATGGTGGTTGAGAACCGTCCTTGACTCCAGTTCCAGGGGAATCTGACACCATCTTCTGACCTCCGCAACATTGCACGACAAGGGTGCACAAACCTGCATGCAGATAGTACATTCATACACATTAAAAAAAAAAAAAAA
>VZQC01002875.1:1372369-1440996 GCA_009823505.1 Rhizomys pruinosus
TTTTTTTTGGTGTTTTTGAGACAGGGTCTCCCTGTAGCCCCAGCTGTCCTGGAACTCACTCTGTAGACCAGGCTGGCCTTGAACTCACAAAGATCTGCCTGCCTCTGCCTCCCAAGTGCTAGGACTAAAGGCATGCACTACCGTGCCTACTCGTAGTTTCTTAAATGAACATATTATCACACTAGTCTCTAAATTTATATCTCTATACCCCATAGATTAAGTAGGGCTTTCAGGCCTCATCGGAGATGTTTCTTTGTACATTGGGCTGAAAGTAAAGCAGAAACAGCTAATCAAAGTGCAATGATGGCTATTAAAAAACAAACAAAGAGGGTTCCCAAGCCAACACATTTCCCTCTGGCTTCCCACTCCACCCATTTACAAATATGGTGTCTGAACATTAGTACATGTGTATCCTGGGGGCTGTGTGGCAAGGAGTACAGTGCCAGGAAGAAGAAGCCTCCCTCTAAATGGTTGGTCAGAGTAATTCAAGAGACTTCCAAAATAACACAAGCTATTGCCAGAGGGGTTAGTTATCTCCCAGAACTCAAAGGTAAGACCCTACTGCTGAGAACAGGACATAATTCGGACACAGGACTTGAGGCAATGGTGCAGGAACTGACCTGGAAGCCTTTTCCCTGAGAGCTGGGTCTCATGGTCCTAGAGGACATTATGCAAGCTGCTAAGGGAGAGAAATCAATCAGTGATCCAACCCAGTCCTAAAGCCAAATAACCATAACGACTGGCACAGCAGACTACCTCTGTTGGAGCAGTAGGGCACAGCTATCTGGAGGGTAATCAATAGCTATCTAATGGGACTTAAAGCCCTCTCAGTGAGAGTATACTCATGGACAGTACCATAGTTATACCCAAATGCAATGGCTGGAGAGGCCATGGATCCTACAGAGAACCATATTTCTGTCATATCTCTGTACAAATTAATTTTTTACCTAAATTTATTTATTCTAAATATGAATCCATATATTTACAGACAAGTATACTGTATACCACTCACCAATGAAGCTTCTTTTTGTACCAGATGGAGACTACTACAGAGTTCCACAACTAGTCACACAAAGAGAATACATGTCTGAGAGACACCCACCCCGGGTGATGTCTCTACAATGGAACCTCTACACCTAAGGCTCATGGAACATAGTGGAATGAGGGGTAGAGAGAATGCTAGTGCATCCCTCAGCTCCCACCAGCAAAGCCTCCTTATACCACAGAGGGTGATACACACAGAAAGCCATAACTGGCTAGGTTTTAGAAAATAAGGGCTGGAGAGATGGCCTAGCGGTTAAGAGCGCTGACTGCTCTTGCAGAGGACCCGGGTTCGATCCCCAGCACCCACATGGCGGCCAAGAACCGTCTGAAACTCCAATTCCGGAAGAACTCCAGTTCCAGGGGAATCCAACACCCTCTTCTGACCTCCGCGGCATTGCACGACACGGGTGCACAGACTTGCATGCAGACGGTACATTCATACACATACAGAAATAAATAAAATTTAAAAAAAAAATTAAAAAAAAAAAAGAGACTTGGGGCTGGAGAGATAGCCTAGCGGTTAAGAGCACCGACTGCTCTTGCAGAGGACCTGGGTTCGATCCCCAGCACCCACATGGCGGCTAAGAACCGTCTGTAACTCCAATTCCAGGAGAACTCCAGTTCCAGGGGAATCTGAGACCCTCTTCTGACCTCCGCAGCATTGCACGACACGGGTGCACAAACCTACATGCAGACAGTACATTCATACACATACAAAAATAAATAAAATTAAAAAAAAAAAGAAAGAAAATAAAAGACTCCAAAGTGTATGTGCTTGGATAGGACTCACCCACCCCCGACTCAGGGACTGTTTCAGAAGAGGGGGCAGAAAGATTGTAAGAGCCAAGGTTGGTCCGTGAATATGGGGAGACAGAGGCTGTCAAACCACTGGAAATTTGCACGTGTGAACTTGTGGCAATGGTGACGTCGACCACAAGACCCAAGCCAATGCAGTTAGATGAGGGCCCAGAATGCTTAGAGGGAAATGGATGGTGGGCTGGTCCTAGCCTGAGAACTGTTGCAAACTGATTATGACAGGGTAAGGGAGAGTAGACCCTCCATTAGACTTCTAGATAGGTTCAATAGGCTCCTGTGGATTAACTTGCACTGAAGGACATGTGGGTAAGATTCTTGGCTGAATGGGACATAGGATGCATAGCAGAGTGCATGAGACCTGGTGGGTGGGAGAGGAGATCTAAGTTTGATTAAGAACTGTTAGCTGGGCATGGTGGCACACGCCTTTAATCCTAGCACTTGGGAGGCAGAGGCAGGCTGATCTTTGTGAGTTCAAGGCCAGCCTGGTCTTCACAGTGAGTTCCAGGACAGCTGGAGCTATGGGGAGACCCTGCCTCGAAAANAAAAAAAAACTGTTGTATGAAATGTATAAAAGCTCAATAAAATATTTTTAAATAAAATAAGACAAAATAAAAATTAAAAAGACATAAAACCCAAATGGAAAAAACAAATTAACAAAGAAGGCATGAATTTGATAGGGGGGTGAGAAGTTAGGGGTGGACCTGGGAGGAGTTAGACCTGAATATGATCAAGATACATTATGTGTATGTGCAGAATTCTCAAAGATTAAAAATGCTATATATTTTTAAACATCAAAGAAAAACAAACAAACAAACAAACAAAAAAAACCCTCCCCACCCCTGGCCTCTATAAGCTGCCAGTCTAAACTTGTCCTCTTTTTTGGAATACTTGTTTGCTATCTTGGCACATGATACTCCCCAACTGAGGTGGTCTGATACCCTTGTCCTCTTTCCATTTTAAAATGATTCTTCACTTAAAAACTCCCAATGGCAACGCATGTCAGCTTCTTAGTGAATCCCTCACTGATTCCTCCATATGTAGTTAGTTGCCACAGCCTAACAATTTTATGTCCATAATATCACTTGCATTGAAAGAAAAAGAGTCACTGCATGATATTAAATAGGAGGGTAACAATAATCATATTTGTGAGCTTAAAGATGAATTTGGGCTCTATGAAAATCAAGAGAGGATCAGAAGGCTATGTGAAAGGTTGTCGAAAGTTAGTCCAGGTGTCAGCAACTTCAGTTTGCTAAAGAAGTATGTCCACAAGACTTGGTGATAGCTTAGACAGGAGAAATGAAGAAAGAATGGAGCACATAAAAATAACCTCAAAAACACCAACATGTTATGTTTGAATCTGAAATGTCAGGAAAAAAAATGACTTCAAAGTTTCCAGCAACCAGGAAGTACATAACATCATTTCTGGAACAAAGAATCACAAAAGTAGTCATGGTTGCTTCTTTATGATTATCTGTAGTATGTTTTGCTTTGTATTGGGCGAGGAAAAGATTAGGTTTAGTTCCAGAAGTGAAAGTATTTGACATCCCAGTAGTAATTAACATATAGGAATTAGTAGGTCTCTGTCCAGTCTAAATATGAGGTATAATTCTGGAGATTATTGGCATATAAATGGTAATCTACAGGAGAGAGCTTGAATCAACCTGGGGAATGCATATGAGATCAGAAAGGGAGAGATAGCGGTCCATGCTGCTACTGCTTTTTCTTTTTTCCCAAGGGGTTAAATTTAACTGCTGTTTCTGTTTTATTACTGTAGCCTCTCTTTTTCTCATACAGTTTTTCTTCTCTATTTTCTACTATTTTTGTTTATTTTATTTTATGTATATGAGTGTTTTGACTGTTGGTATCTATGTGCGATATGTGGGCACAGAAGCCAGAAGAGGGTGTAGGATATCCTGGGACTACAGTTCACAGATGGTTGTGATCTACCATGTGTGTTCTAGGAATCAAATCTAGGTCCTCTGCAAGAGCAGAAAGGGCTCTTAACCACTGAGCCATTTCTCCAGAACTCTTAAAATTACTATTAATTGGTTCCAGAGACCCTTTCTTGTCGTGAAGTCCCTTTGCATGAATCATTCAGCAGAGCCTCTCTAAAGCCTAGGCAAGACGTGCTTGACTTCTTCCCGTAATCATATCATCTTCTGGCTTTCTCCCTTGCCTCTCTACTGCTTCCTTCCTGTCTTCACTCTCTTCACCTTCCATCACCTACATCTCAGGTCTCAGACATTTGCTCTTCTATTGCTAACATTTCTGAGCCCTTTGGTTTTCTCGTCTATCTGAACTTCAACTGTTATATAAATCAGCACAAATTTTTACTGTTAATTATTATAATGTAAAATTAGAACAGGTCTTTGTCTCCACAAAATTAAACTCACACCACTCCTTGGCTTGGTCTTCTAAAATCTTGTTTCATCACATATTTCAAACTGTGACTCCAATTATTCTATCTTAACTTTCCTTAAGCCCAGGAAAGTGTTTTTCTCATTATGTAGAATGAGAATGAATTTCTACTATATAGACTGCATTTCCCAGTCCCGGTACACCAATCCCTGCCATTTAAAACATCCTGCTCATTCTTCTCTGAATTTATACATCTGTTAATATTAACCTCACATGTTCCATGAATACATGGTCCATTTCTGTCTGAAAATGATAATTTCCTTGCTTGGAACTGTCTCTACCACTTAACAGACCTGTAATGTTCAGGCTTATTTCATTTCTTTAACAGTCAGTTAACTCCTAAGTATAGTACTCTACACAACGCTTTTTGACTGGATAAAAATAGCTCAGGTAAATATTTGGAATCAAATTTTACAATTTTAACTATTAAAAAATATTAGATTCCTATAGTTCTACTGTCAACCGCAATCGCTATTGCCTCATTATTCATTCAGACAAATAATCCAAGAAAGCTCCAAGTTTTGAAAAGTTAACCACATGCATTTATACTCTAAGAAGCAGACTTGCTTCCTATGGTTCTAAAAAACAAACAGAGAAGGAGATGAATTAGATATTCATATCACTGGAGCAGACTATTTCAAACAATATTTTATTTTTAAAAAATATGAAAATGAAAACTTTCAAGTTACACTAAATATTATTTTTTTTGTTTTGTTTTGTTTTTTTTTGTATGTGTATGAATGTACTGTCTGCATGCAGGTCTGGGCACCCGTGTCGTGCAATGCCGCGGAGGTCAGAAGAGGGTCTCAGATTCCCCTGGAACTGGAGTTCTCCTGGAACTGGAGTTACAGACGGTTCTTAGCCGCCATGTGGGTGCTGGGGAACCCGGGTCCTCTGCAAGAGCAGTCGGTGCTCTTAACCGCTAGGCTATCTCTCCAGCCCCTACACTAAATATTATTAACCACGTTTCATTGGCTTGTGACTCACAGATTTCGTGTGAATTTGTTCAAATTTAATGGTAACATGATTCCATAACAGCAGAAACAATCACTTAAAAAGATGGTGAGTGCTTGATATAATCTAACTAATTCACTAAGTACACCCAAAATTAAAAGAACCATATAGCCTAATAATATATATACTATAGGGAAATACTTATGCTACTTGCTAACTGGAACTTGGTTAATTAATTACTTGATTATCAGGCAAATAATCTAGTTAAATAAACACATATTTCCATAAATTCTCAGTATCTCCATATGTTCTCAGGACCAGCCATTTTAAATCTTTTGAGATTACATGCTTTACAACTTCAGCAGGACTCTTTATCTCCTCAGGATGTCTTTCACAAAGCCTGAGGCCTGACCTTATTTTGCTCTGCAGTGTTAGATAGTTCTCAACTGTAAATTAGAGATTCTCCATTGTGTGTGCTTACAAATTGACCAAAGTTTTCTAATTAACCTTTTTATAATGAATCTTCTGCATTTGCTTTTGTTCTAAGATGTTTTCACTGTTAAGTACTATTTATCCATAAAATCTTTGGAGATTTTTTTTTTCCTACCTTATTTACCTATGCTTAGAATAATTCTTCCCTGCCAAATACAATGAAACCACTCAATAGTCATTAAGTTGTGTTCTTACCCCTGGAACAAATAAATTGTATCCAGGGTAGATAGGGTCCAAATTATTGGGCTCTCTTTGAAGTGGAAAATTTGTTTCAGAAGTTAACTAGGTAGAGAGCTACAGTTATTCTCCTGGGATGACTTTTGAAATGAAAGCTGACCACAAGGGAAATCACTGTGACAGTTCTTAGCTCTGTTGGATTTAACCACCCATGAAAGATCTTCCCCCCGTTGTGAACATCAGGAGGCTTATAAATTGGATGCAGGCTACTCTATGGCTTTCAAAAATCCATTCTCTCTGGAGGAATTGGTAAGAATGGTTGTAAAAATTTCTATAGTCAGAGGAGATGTCACAGTAAAATCACACAGCATTTGGGGTTGGGCAGCCCCCCCCCCCTTCCCATGCAGATTCCCCAGTAAGTGTTTTTGTTTCTTGGCTTTGTTAAAATGAGATCCAAGTTATGGTTTCATAATTTCCCCGTCACTAGCCTTGACATGAAGTTACTACAGGCCTTAAACTGGATTGGCTCCACTGTTGCATACCAAACCTTTATCCAAGAGTCAAACCAAATTGAATGCCTGAGGGTTTGGTTTGCTTTGAGTTTTCTAAACTTCAAGCTTAAATTTTTGTGAACCTTATTGTACTTCCTGATCTTTTCTGGGAGAAAGAGTGGAAAACCTGACCATTTTTGTGCTGGTATTGGAAGTGCCCTCCAAGTGTTGTGATTAACTACATGGAGGATATAGACTTAGATAGGGATACAGTAAGATAGATCATCGATGCTGTAACTATTTTTTTAATTCTTTCTTAAAATCAATTTCCTCAATTCTCCCCCCACTCAGTTAGCATATGCAGTGGAAAAACTGAAGTGTTTTATTATTAAAAAAAAACCCATACCCATAATAAGAATGTAATTTTCATTCAAAATCAAAATAAAACCGGGCATGGTGGCACACGCCTTTAATCCCAGCACTCAGGAGGCAGAGATAGGTGGATCTCTGTGGGTTCAAGGCCGGCCTGGTCTACAAAGAGAGCTCCAGGACACCTGGTACTAAAAGGGAGACCCTGTCTCAAAAATACTAAAAAAAGTGTAAAACCAAAATCAAAATAAAATGGCTACTACCTAGCATAAAAATGACAACTCAGCATTAAGTAACCATGGAAACATATTAAATATCTTGAAAAAGGAATTGAATCAAAGAGAAATAGAGAACCAGATTTAAGTCTTTGAACTTAAAGATTCATTGAATTCTACAGATCTTTGAGCACAAAGTGGACTTGCATAAGTAAAAAAAATTGTTGAAGAACAGAGGAAGAGGAATTAAGACTTCATGGAAAATCCATTTGGAATGTTAATGATGATATAAGCTATGGATTAAGCATACAATTAAGGACTGTTTCATTCTCAGTAAATTCATTGCAGTCTATTCCTGGCTTTGGTAGATGACATTTCAGAGACTCCCACCATGAATGACAGCTTCAGAGGTCCATGCTGACAGTCCACATCAAGAAGGAGTTTCCTTTTAAGGGTTCTCCACACTGCTTTCCACAGTGGTTGTACGAGTTTACATTCCCACCAGCAGTGGATAAGGAATCTCTTAATGGGCCCTAGAATTAACATACCACTTATTTTCAGACATGGTAATTAACTTATATGGGTGAAAGATATGTATTCATATTTTAGAGAATTATAAAATTAAAGGGAAAATGTGAATTCCTAAACATATTTTGGAGTTAACATACAGTTTATTCCTGGAGGACATAATTCTGGTACATATATGAATTTTTATATGCATATTTTAGAGCAATACAAATGGAAGGGAACAACAACTGCATAAGGACTGAGTCAAAGGATTGATACAGTTAAATTCTGCCCAAAGCAATAAACCTCTGCAGAGAAAAACTTTAAAAAGACTGAGAGAAAGATGCAGGACATGTATGGCAGAATGCATGAATGGGTGGGGTAGGGGAAGGGAAAGGGGACTATGTCTAAAATTGAACTGAAAATGATATATGAAATACACAAAACATCAATAAAAGTATTTTTAAAGGAGTTTCCAGGAAGAGAAAATCCTCAAAATCAGGTATGAAAAAAGCCACTATAATCGCTGCAGCACTAATGCCGCCTTCGTGATGGCCGAGTCTTCGTATAGAAATTCACATGGTGGATAGATACGGAGTAAAATTTGTGTGAAATTTCTTGGTATAAACTTTGCTTGAAAAAGAAACACCATATTGATGCAGAAAGAATTTCATAGGAACTATAGAAGGGATCATTTAAGAACAAGTCATGGGGGCCAGAGAGATGGCTCAGCGGTTGAGAGCACTGGCTGCTCTGCAGAGGACCCGAGTTCAATTCCCAGTATCCACATGGCAGCTAACAACCATCCATAACTCCAGTTCCAGGGGAATCCAATGCTCTCTTCTGACCTCCACTGGCATTGCATGACATGGGTGGACTTACATACATGTAGGCAATACATTTATACACATGAAGTAAAAATAATAAAATGCCAGTCATCATTCATCAAAGAAGAATCTTTTGCAACAGATGGAGATTATTACAGAGTTCCACAGCTGGTCACACACAGAGATTAAGTGTCTGTGAACTGTCTAAATCTAAGTGACACATCTACAATGGAATATCTACACCTAAGACTCATAGAACATAGTAGAACAAGGGGTAGAGAGAATGCATCTCTCAATTCTCATCAATGAAACTCCCTCATGCAACAGAAGGCAATGAATTAAGGGCTCAGGGACCATTGTGGAAGAGGAGGCTGAAAGATGTAAGAGCCAGGGGAGGAGGTGCATGGCCATATGGAAACAGTCTTATGGGCTCCTGGGACCTTGCTCATATGAACTTACAGCAATGGTGACAGGGTGCACAAGACTCATGCTGACTCAAGCAGACAAAAACCTAGCATAGAACTGTGGAAATGGGCAGCAGACCCCAATTTTTGCCAAAGAACTATTGGGCAGCTGATTACTGCTGGGTGAGGAAGAGCTGATCTTCTTTAAGATATGACTAGACAATTTAAGATATGACTAGACTCCAGTGGATGAACTTGCGCTGGGGGATGTCTGGGAACACTAGCTTGACTCCATAGGCTTTAACATGACAGAATGCAAAAAAATCTAGTGGGGGGGGTGGCTATGAAAGGGTGCCAGTGGAGAAAGGGGTATAAAGGGTGCAGATTTTGTGTATGAAATACACAAAAATTCAATAAAAATATATTTTTTTAAAAAAGAGGACATAAAGTTGAGATAGGGCTGGAGAGTGGATCTGGGAGGAATTTAGGGGGAAGAGTAGGGTGTGAATAGTATCTAAATACATTGCATGTATGTCATTGCATGTATGACATTTCATATATGACATTCACAAAGATTAATAAAAATTTGTTTTAAAAATATTAAACATGGGGCTGGAGAGATGGCTCAGCAGTTAAGAGCACCAAATGCTCTTGCAGAGGACCCAGGCTCGATTCCCAGCACTTACATGGCAGCTAAGAACCATCTTTAACTCCAGTTCCAGGGGAATCCGATGCCCTCTTCTGACTTCTGTGGCATTGCACGACATGGGTGCACCAACCTATATGCAGACAATACACTCATACACTAAAAAATAATAAATTTTTAAAAACTTAAACAAACAAAAAGAATAAGTCATATGGCTGGTCATGGTGATGCATGCCTTTAATCCCAGCATTTGGGAGGCAGAGGTAGGAGGATCTCTGTAAATTGCAGGCCATCTTGGCCTACATAACGAGTTCTAGGCCAGCCAGAGATAGACAGGGAGACCCTGTCTCGAAATAAAAGAGGAAGAAGAAAAAAAAGCAAATCATAATCTAAACGATGTTCTTATAAGCTTTGTTGAAAATGCTAGAACTTGATCTCTTTGTCTCAAAATAGAAGTACAATTAAATATAAACTGGCGTTCTTCCAAACAATTTAATAAAGTCAAGATAATGAGCTAGAACCAGTGAGCTCCAGGTTCATTGACCAACCATGCCTCAACACTGACACCAACCTCTGGCTTCCATATGCACATGTACACATGTACTCATAACACACACGAATGCCCAACACACAGAAACCAACAAGTTATAATATGTACCTTACTCATAATTCTTTTGCCCAAAATGTACAGGAAATCTTTCCAGATGGCCAATTTGGGGTGAATATGGGAAGAAATTATATTTGGGGGGGCTGTTGTTTAATTTTTTATTTATTTTTTTGTGTGTATGAGTGTACTGTCTGCATGGAGGTTTGTGTACCCATGTCGTGCAATGCCATGGAGGTCAGAAGAGGGCTCAGATTTCCGTGGAACTAGAGTTAAAGATGGTTCTTAGCCACCATGTGGGTGCTGGGAAACAAACCCAGATCCTCTGCAAGAGCAGTTGGTGCTCTTAACTGCTGAGCCATCTCTCCAGCCCCCAGAAATGATACTTTGATAATCCTTCTCTACCCACTTATTTAAGTCTCCTTCTAAGTGCCTGTCATTAAGTATCCCAATGAAAATGTTTTCTTCTGCACCATGTGGGTGCTGGGGATCGAACCCGGGTCCTCTGCAAGAGCAGTCGGCACTCTCAACCATTAGGCCATCTCTCCAGCCCCTTCTGCTTTTTCTAAAGTTTAATTTTAAAACCTGGAAATATTGGTTTAAAGTATTCTAGCGGCTGGGGAGATGGCTCAGCAGTTAAGAGAACTGGCTGATCTTGCAAAGGACTTGGGTTTGGTTCCCAGCATCCATATGGCAACTAGCAACCGTCTATAACTCCAGTTCCAGGGGATCTGATGCCATTGTGACCTCCAGGCACTGCATGACACAAGCGTGCCTACATACATGCAAAAAATACAATCATACATATACAATAAAAATAATAAATAAAATATTTTAAATAAATATTCTGTAGGAGAAATATATATTTTAAGTATTCTGTTTTGTTACTGTTATATATAGAATCTTGTTTTTATAGAGTTATTTCTAATATATTTACACATTAAGTTTCCAAAATCCACTTTCCCATTCAATGTTGGAAAGACACAGAACTCGGGTTTTACACCCAATATTATGGTTTATTACAGTGAAAAACTACACAATACACACATACAAATACACACATATTATGCACCATTCAGTTATGAAAACACATTTTGTGAAATGTGTTCACGAGGTAATTCTTGTTATAAAAACATTATAGAGCTTCTTTACACAAACCTAGGTAATACAATCTATTATTAATTAATAATTTTGTTTAAAATTATAACATATGCATTAATGTAGTCTTGCAGAATCAGGATCATCACAACCATTGTCTTTTACTTTCACATTTTGTCAAATTGGAAATGCCTTAGAGACAATGCCTTCTGGAACACATCCAGAAGGACCTGCCCGGGGCACTTTTAGAGTTAACTGCTTAATACACACAAGTGCAATTACACCTTAAAAGAACAATAAAGGCAGAGGGTGTACTTTAGTGGCAGAGTGCCTGAATAGCATGAGTAGGTCCCTTGCTTAGATCCTAGCACCACAAACAAATGTTAATAACAGGAGATCAGGGATTTCCCAAGACCGCCTGAACCACAGCAGGGGCATGGGCTAAACATTGAGCAGCCAGTATACCACCAGAAAGACCCAGTCAAGAGTTGTATTAGCATGTTCTCTTGGTTATTGTCAAACTGTGTAGGAATGAGACTTTGCCTGGCTTGCAGTAAGAAACTGCAAAACTCTGCCCCAGAGCTTCTTCATGAGGTATCTCTGCAAAGTTCCACACCCTGTAGGCCTCTTCCTTTGATGTATTGAGCAAAGATGTCACATCTCTAGCTTACTGTTTACAAAAACAGTAGCTCAGTTGTCCCCAGTAGGAGCCAAGATGGCTGGCACTTCCCTTCTCCTCATTTCAAACCCTTCTTCCCCCACTTCCTTGCCCAGAGCACAGTAGCCTTCAATATATGCATACATCACTGGCATGAATAAAACTGAGTTACTTTCCTCCCAGGTCTCTCTCTCTCTCTGTGAGCCCATTCATTTTCCACGGGTAATCTCCTATGGTCCCCTTCCCCTCTCCTTGCCAGGAACTAAGCCTAGAGGCTGTCTGCCTGCATGCAGGCAGGAGACTGTCTTGAAGCTTGCAGGGAGAGAAGAACAGTGTGTGGATTGCAGTCACTCCTGACTCAAGGGCTATCAGGCGATTAGAAATTACCATCAAAACTGGAATTTCCTTGTGCCTCCAATCAAACAGCAATACAGACCTGTTAGTCAACCTGCTTATCTAACAGCCACCTAGCCCACCTTGCCACGAGGACTAGGTAGAGTCTGACCTAGAGCACCAGGCTCAAAAGTTTCACTTATCCCTACCTAAACTGAGACTACTTATTATACCCCATTCACCCATCAACTCAAAGTGGTCCCAAAATTAAACAGCAAACACCACTTAGCTGGGCCATACCTTGCCAAGTCAGGGAAAGAGCAAACAAAGACATTAATGCCTGTTCAACAAAGAAAAGACCATCTCCCCATACCAAAAGCAACGTCACCACCAGCACAAGTCCAGATGCCTAGATCTCATTGCAAAGGCACCAAGACATGGCTCCTCCAGAAATTAGCATCCCGTCATGATTCCCGAGAATGGCAACCAAACATATGCATAAGACAGTGATTTCAAAATAGCAGTTACAAATATGTTAAAGGAACTCAAAGAGGATATGAATAAGACTGAATGAAGACTGTAAAAACACAAACTGTTGAATAAGATAATTACAAATGATTCAAGACATGAAATTGGAATTCCATAAAGGATAGAATCTCTGAAGAAAAGCCAAACTGAAATCAAACTTGAAATGAAAATTCAGGAACTCAAACAGAAAGCTCAGAGGAAAGGATCAAAAAGCGACTGAGTGAAATACAGCAGAGAATACCAGATCTTAAAGAAAAGATTGAGGAAATGGATCACTTAATCAAAGACAATGTCAAATTTACAATAACCCAGAAATGGAATATGAAAGACCTCTGGGACACTGTTAAAAAACAAAACCTATATAGAAATCATAGATATAGGAGAAGAGGCAGAAGTGAAAGGCTTAGAAAATATTTTTCACAAAGTTTCTAAATCTAAGGAAAGAGATACCTATCAAGGAACAAGAAGCATCACATCATATAACAGTCAAAACACTAAATATATGGAACAAAGAAAAGATATTGAAAGCTTCAAGACAGAAAGATCAAGTCATATACAAAGACAGTCCCATCAGAATGACAGCTGACTTTTCAGTGGAGAGTCTGAAAACCAGAAAGGTCTGGATAAATGTCCTACAAGTCAAGAGAGAACACAGATGCTAGTCCAGACTGCTATACCCAGCAAAACTCTCATTTGCCATCAAAAGAGAAAGAAAAACTTTCCATGATAAAAACAGATTTAAGGAATTTATGTCTATGAATCCAGCTGTACAGAGAATACTCAATGCAGTATTTTTTCTGAAGAGAAGATAAAACATCTCAATAGGGCACAAAGAACAAACAGACCAGTTACCTAATGAGGTCTAAGAAAACAACACTGTAACACCGTCATGACAGGAATCAATAAGCATTGGTCAATAATGACCATCAATATTAATGATATCAATTCCCCAATAAACAAACACAGAATATTAGATTAGATTAGATTAGATTAGATTAGATTAGATTAGATTAGATTAGATAAAAAGGATTCATTGATTTGCTGCCTCAAAGAAACACACCTTACCATCAATACTGACACCAGCTTAGGGTAAAAGTATATGAAAAAGAGTATTCCAAGCAAATGGACAAAAACGTGTAGCTGTTCTAATATCTGACAAAATAAAAAGCTAAAACTAGTCAGAAGAGATAGGGAAGGTCACTGCATACTCATTAAAGGAAAAATACACCAAGAAGATATTACGATCCTAAACATATCTGCACCAAAACAGGGGCTCCCAATTTCAAAAAAGAAACTCTACTGGATCTGAAAATCATGTCCTGTTCCCAACATAAAGATAGTGGGTGACTTCAATACCCCACTGTTCTAGTTTGTCTTCCATTGCTGTGACAAAACACTCTGACTGACACCAACTTGGGGAGGAAAGGGTTGATTCAGCTCACATCTCCTAGGTCACAGTTCATCACTCAGGGAGCCCAAGGCAGGAACTCAGGGCAGGAACCTGGAGGCAGGAGCTGAAGCACAGGCCATGGAGGAATGCTGTTCACTGGCTTGCTCCCCCTGGCTCATGCCCATCCTGCCCTCTTATAGGGTATACAACAACCTGCCCAGGGTGGCACCACTCATTGTGGGCTGGGCCCTCCCACACTACTCAACGATCAAGACAATACTCCACAGATGTGGCCACCAGGCCAATCCAATGGAGCCAATTCCCCAATTGAGGCTTCCTCAACCCAGGTGTGTCAAGTTGACACTAAAGCTATCCAGCACAATTGACCCCTTGTCAACTTGACACACAAAATACATCACTATTAAACCACCTTTCCAGTTCTTATCCTCAAAGTATGATATTAACATTAATCACAACATAAGACAGTACAACCTTAAAAGCCCCACAGTCCTTAGAATGTCCAAACACTTACAAGTTCACAGTCCGCTAAAAGTCTCTTAACTGTGGGCTGCTGTAAAATCCAAAACAAGTACTATCTTATTTCAAAGGGAAGAATCAGGCACACTCAAACAAAACCTAAGTCCAGCAAAGTAGCTCAAGGCTGGACACCTGGGATACACTCACGATCTTCTGGGCTCCAAAGGGTTTCGGCAGCTCCCCTTCTCTGACTCTGCTGTCCGTGGCACACACAGCTCATCTCGCAGGCCCAGGCCAGCTCCATTTCACACCTGCTGCTGCTCTTGGTGGTCGTCCCATGGTCTCGGCATCTCCAAAAAGCTGGGGTCGCCACTGAAACTGAGGCAGCACCTTCACCAATGGTCTCTTCTGACCTCTCCTGGTGCAAAGCCTCAGCTTCTCTCCATGACCCCTGCAATCCTGGGGTCTTCACTGCAACCGAGGTGCATTTCCACCAATGGTCTTTCCTGACCTCTCACAGTGCCAAGCCTTGGCTGCTCTTTGTGACCCCCTCAAATTTCAACACCAGAACCATATAGGAGACTCTTACACGTTACCAAGTCCTGCTTCTGGCTTGAGATGGAGGCTCAGGCCCCTTCTGAAACACAGCTTCTGTATGCTGACCCTGAAGAAATTCTTCCCAGAAGATTTCACCACAGTGATGCTGGTCTCTTGTTACTTACAGCTGATTTTTCAGCCCCAGCTAACTAGCATCAATTGTCCCAGTACAACAAAGATTTCACTTCAGGTTCTGGTCTCTTGTTACTTACAGCTGATTCTTCAGCCCCAGCTGACCAGAACCCACAGATTACATAGTCCTGATGATCTCTGCTCCCCTTTGAAACTAGAAACTTCACAAGCCAGGCCTCCATCTTCTACAACTCCTTCAGCAAAACTGCTCCAAGCTCCACAGCAACGATCTTTAGGCATTCAATGATCTTCCCAGCCCAAAGTTCCAAATGCCTCCACAATCCTTCCCCAAAACACCAAGGTCAGGTCTGTCACATCAATACCCCACTTCTGGTACCAATTTCTGTTCTAGTTTTTCTTCCATTGCTGTGACAAAACACTCTGACCGACACCAACTTGGGGAGGAAAGGGTTTATTCAGCTTACATCTCCTGGGTCACAGTTCATCACTTAGGGAGCCCAAAGCAGGAACTCAGGGCAGGAACCTGGAGGCAGGAGCTGAAGCACAGGCCATGGAGGAATGCTGTTCACTGGCTTGCTCCCCTGGCTCATGCCCAGCCTGACCTCTTATACAGTACACAACAACCTGCCCAGGGTGGCACCACTCATTGTGGGCTGGGCCCTCCCACACCGCTCGACAATCAAGACAATACCCCACAGATGTAGCCACAGGCCAATCCAATGGAGCCAATTCCCCAGTTGAGGCTCCCTCAACCCAGGTGTGTCAAGTTGACACTAAAGCTATTCAGCACACCCACTGTCACCAATAAAGAGATCATCAGCCAAAACTAAATAGAGAAACCATGGAATTAAGTGATGTCATAAATCAAGTGGACATAACAGTCATTTACAGAATAGTCTACCTAAACACCAAAAAACACTTTCTCCAAAATTGACCACATTGTAAGACACAAAGCAAGTCTCCACAAATTTAGGAAAACTGAAACAATATCTTGCATTCTATTTAGCCACAGTGGAATAAGGCTAGATATCAACAACCATAGAAATGGGAAAAGTACATAAACTCATGGAAACTAAACAACACACCAATGAATGAAATTGGACCAAAGGGAAAATTAAGACAGAGAACTTAAAAATTCCTAGAATTAGATGAAAATGAAAACACAACATATCAAAATCTATAGAACACAATGAAGGCAGTCCAAAGAGGAAAATGTACTGGACTAAGTGCCTACATCCCAAAACTACAGGACCCTGGTCCCCTTCTAGTTGGGGTGCAGGCCTGCTTTTCGTCTTTCCACCCCAGATCTCTGGACTACCTTCTTAGTCCAGATCTACCACTGCAACCTGAGCCCCTGCACTCAGACCACTCAGTTTTCCAGCCTAGCTTGTTAGATGTTCCATTGGCTGCTGTCCCACCCACCTTGCCCCTGGACTCCTAAGACCAGCCTTCTACCCTGGTAAGTCAATGGTCTCGCCCACTGCACCTTGACTCCCCTGCTGCCTGAGCTGCTCTTTCCTCTCCTCCAAACAAGGTCTCCTTCTGGCATTAGGCAGAGGCCCGCTTTTGTTCTTTATACCCCAGATATCCAGACTACCCTCTTAGCCCAGACATGGCCACTGTGTCCTGATCCCCTCCACCCAGACTAAATCAATTCTCCAGCTTCATCTAATAGGCAGTTGATAGGTGCACCTAATTTCATGAAAACAGTACTATAGGACTATAAAGCACAGATTAACTCCAACTCAGTAATAGTAGGTGACTTCAATATCTCACTATCTCCAATAAACAAGTAAAGTTGACAAAGAATAAACGGAGCAGTATCTGAATTAAATGACATCTTACATCAAATGGACCTAATAGACATCTACAGAATATTCTACCCATGCACAAAAAATACACTTATACTCAGCAGCCCATGCAAGTTTCTCTAAAACTGACCACAACTGGGGCACAAAACAAAGCTCAAAAAATGAACTCATTCCATGCATTGTATCATACCACAATGCAATAAAGCTTATAATGAACACAAAAGAAGTTATAGTAACTACATGAGCTAAGGAAATTAAACAACATACTCCTGATAATGAAGGGGTCAAAGAAGAAATTAAAAAAAGAAATAAAATTTCTCCTGGAACTAAGTGAAAAGGATACTATACTATAACAAAATTTCTGGGACATTTTAAAAGCAGTCTTAAGAGAGAAGTTTACAGTTCTAAGTGCCTACATTTAAAAAAAATCAGGAAGAACACATATAAATCCCTTAACAGTACAACTCACAACTCTGGAAAGGCAAGAAAAAAAAAAAAAAACCCCACCCTAACAGACAAGAAGAAATAACAAAATCAGAGCAGAAATTAATGAAATACAAAGAAAATAATAGAAAGAATCAATGAACCCAAGAGGGGATTCTTTGAAAAGTTAGACAAGGTAGACAGACACTTATCTCAGTTAACCAAAAGAAAGAAGAACAAGTCAAAATCAACAAAATCAGAGATGAAAGGGGATACATCACAACAGATGCCAAAAATCAAGACCATTATAGGGAATACTTTAAAAATGTATACTTCCCAGGCATGATGGCGCACACCTTTAATCCCAGCACCCAGGAAGCAGAGGCAGGCAGATCTCTGTGAGTTCAAAACCAGCCTGGTCTACATAGAGAGTTCCAGGCCAGCTGGGGGTATGGGGAAACCCTTGTCTCAAAAAGACCCCTCCCCCAAAAAAAACTATATATAATTAAACTTTAAAATTAAAAGAAACAGATGAATTTCTAAGTTCATGGAAACCACCAAAGTTAAACCAAGAAGAGATCAGCAACTTAAACAGATCCATAACAAATAAAGAACCTGAAACAGTAATACAAAACTTTCCAACTAAAAAAGCCCAGGCCCAGATGAAATCACAGCAGAATTCTACTGGAAATTCAAAGAAGATATATAACTAATACTTCTTAAATTATTTAAAAATATAGAAACACTGGGAGAACCCTGAAACTCCTATGAAGCCAGTATCACTCTAATACCAAAACCAGGTAAAGACACTACAAAAAGGAAAATGATAGGTCTATAACCTTAATGAACATAGACACAAAGATTCTCAACAAAATACTCGAAAACCACATACAAATACAAATCAAAAACTCATCAACCGTGATCAAGTTGACTTTATTGCAGAGATGCAGGGCTGGTTCAATATATGTAAGTCAATAGATGACATAAGTAAATGGCCTAAAAGACAAAAATCATATGATCATCTCAATAGATGCAGAAAAAGCCTTTGGAAAAAAATCCAAGATGCATTCATATTAAAAGTACTAGAGGGAATTGGACTGAAGGGAACCTACCTCAACATAGTTATAGCTGTACACAACAAATCCACAGCCAACAGTATTCTAAATGGAAAAAATTGGAAGCATCCTCATTAAAGTCAGGAACAAGGCAGGGCTGTCTACTAAGCCCATTACTTTTCAACATAGTGCTTGAAACTCTTGCTAGAGCACTAACACAAGAGAAAGAAATTACAGGAGTACTACTTGGAAAAGAAGAGGTCAAATTATCATTATTTGCAGATGATATTACACATAAGAGAACCCAAAAATTCCAACAGAAAACTACTATAAATGATCAATACTTTCAACAAAGTGGCACGTTACTAAATTAGCTTACAAAAATCAGTAGCCTTTCTATATACCAACAACAAAAATCGGAGAAAGAATAGAGGGAAACCCTCACATTCACAATATCCTTAAAAAATGTAGGGATAAACATAACCAAAGACATTAAAGAGCTCCACAATGGAAATTTTAAATCTTTGAAGAAAGAGATAGAAGAAGACCCTAGGAAATGGAAAGACCTCTGCTGAGTTAGACACACCACTCTATCAAAGAATCTCTCGAGAGGCCAAAAACTATGGAGGAAAAGCTTTAATAAAAGAACATTACATCAGGCTGGAGAGATGGCCTAGCGGTTAAGAGTGCCGACCGCTCTTGCAGAGGACCCGGGTTCTATCCCCAGCACCCACATGGCGGCTGAGAACTGTCTGAAACTCCAATTCCAGGAGAACTCCACTTCCAGGGGAATCCGACGCCCTCTTCTGACCTCCGCGGCATTGCACGACACGGGTGCACAGACCTGCATGCAGACAGTACATTCATACACATAGAGAAAAATTAAAAAATTAAAAAATTAAAAAACTATGTTAAAAAAAAAAAGAACATTACATCAAGGAAAAATACAGAACACAACACAGAGACAGTGACAGAGACAGATCACGCGACGGGTTGAGCTCACTCCCATGGGACTAGAGGGCAGCGGCTCCAAGGTCCAATCCTCTCCCACTTTTAGTCCCAGTTAGAGGATTTCCACTGCGGTTACAGTGACCCTTTCTATGATTGGTGGGGCCTTGGTGGTTGCGGACCAGGCAGTCTTTCATTGGATCAGTCTACCTGTTCTGGACTTTCTCTGTTCTTATCTATAGAGCATTTAACCACAAGAGGGGAGCTGGCTTGAGCCACCTCCTGTTTGGCAGAAACAATGGTTGTGTTTAGCAGCGTGAAGCCCCTTGGAGAGTGACGGGCTCCTTAGGGGGTGAGAAGCACTCCTACAGGGCTGAGAAAGTTCATCCTAACCTCAGATAGCTATGGGAGCTATACCTGCTTCAACTAGAGAGTTGCTTAACTCTTTCTGACCTAGTCCTAACAACCTCCTGTGCTCATAGACTTGTAGAAATAATACTGTGAAAATGGCGATCCTATGAGACTAGACTTCCAATGCAATGCCCATCAAAATTCCCATGGCATATACAGAGCTAGAAAAAAAATCCTAAAAGTTATATGGAACCACAAAAGACTCCCATTTAGCTAAAGCAATCTTGGGCAAAAAAAAAAAATACCCTCACCCACCCATGGCTTAATGACCATTACAGAAGAGGGAGCAGAAAGCGTGTAAGAGCCAAGATTGGTGCATGAACGTAAGGAAACAGGGGATTTCAGGCCTCTGGGAACTTGTTCATAGGAACTTACAACAACGGTGACAGCATACATGAGGCCCAGACCAACTCAATCAGACAAAAACACAGCATAGACCTCAGGAAATGGGCAGCAGGCACCAACCTCAGCCAAGGAACTATTGGCAACTGATTACTGCAGGATGAGGAAGAGCAGATCTTATTTAAGGGAGTGACTCTATATAGGGTGACTTGGACTCCAGCAGATGCGCTCACACCTAGGGACATCCGAATACAAAATCTTTACTGGCTAGGACTTAACATACAGGACAGAACACATGAAATCTGTGAGGAAGCTATGGGGGAGGGGGTATAAAATTTATTAAGATATATTATATGAAATGCATAAAACTCAATAAAAATATTTTTAAAAGAAAAGAAAATGAAAATTATGAAATTCTCAGGTGAATGAATGGAGCTGCAAACAATCATCCTAAGTGAGGTAGCACAGATTAGAGCAACATCATGTGTTCTCTATCATAAGTGGATGCTGACATGCAATCTTTAGATAAGTGTGTTTCAATCATAACATGTACAGAGATCAGGAAACTAATAAATGAACATAGGAGAGAAGGTTCACGAGGAGTTAAAATTCAGTAATATAAATGAGAAAGGGGAATAATGGATAGAATTGGTTTAGTGTGGTGAAAATGGGAGAGAAGGATGGAAGGAGTAGTAAGAGGAGGGATAACTAACACTAAAGGACTTTTGAAAGAATCTTGGAAACCTACTATGAAAGCTTTTTTCAATATATTCATACATAACACATAACATAAAGCTTTACATGTAGCTACAATATAACAGAGGGTCAATGGCCCTGATAGAGACCACAGATTATCAAATGAAAAGCCCAGTGCCAGGAATGGACTCCTTTTTTTTGGAGTTGTTGACCAGAGAGATCCCAGAGACCCTCAAACAATAATGATTATCGCCATTACACCTGGCTACCCACCAGAACTTGGCAATAAGACCCTATTGCTGAAGGCACTACATACCTGAGTCACAGAACAATTAAAAATTCAAGCTGGTACTGACCTTGATGCTACATCTTTTGCTGGCTAGCTTTCCTAGAACAAGAAGTTGCTATGCATTTAATGGCATAGATAGGAAATCATCAACCTCATTCAGCTGTGAACTCTGCAAGCTACAATAACCACTGGATCAGCCAAATATGCCCACTAGTGCAACAGTGGTATGCATATTATGGGAGTAACCAACTACTCACTAATCGGCTTTAAGGCCAGCTTTGCAATAGGAGTCCATACCCGACATGGTTATCAGGGTCAAGCACCTGTAGTTAGACAGGTCATAGGCTATAAGACACAATCTACTATCACTTTACTAAATTGCATAATATTAAACTGACTCATAATGGCTTATTGCTATACCCATAGATTAGCGCATTGCTCAATATTCACCAGAGAAAGTTCTTCTGGCAGTAGATGGTGATTAATACAGACATCCACAAATGGTCAATGTGCATAGACTAATAGATGGCAGAGTGCGCTCAGCCCAAATGGGACACCTATATCACATACACCCTTCCAAACCTCAGAGATCACTGTGAAGGACAAGGCAGAAAGATTGTAAGAGCCAGAGGTGGTAGATGAATACAAGGGGACTGTGCTGTCTAGACACAGCAGGGTCGTTGCACAGATGAACCCACAGCACTTATGACAACATGCGCCAGACTGTGCAAATCCAGGCCAGACAGCATCCCAGTGTGGATGGGGGAATTAGCCAGAAAGCCCCAGACCTAGCTGAAGATCTACTGGCAATTGATAGATGCCAGAAGAGGGAGAGTCAGTTTTCCCTTCCAGTGTGCCACCATTGACCAGACTCTGAGGGATAAACACACACCCAAGAACACTTTACAGTTTTAAGCACTTAACAGTTTTTAAGACAAAAACAACAGCTGCAGTAGAGAAGGGGGATAGAGCCTGAATATGATCAAAATAAATTGTATAAAATTCTTGAATACAAATATTTTTAAAGGTAATGATAGACATCTATTCTAGTTCGCTTTTCGATTGCTGTGACAAAACACTCAGACCAGTTCCAACTTGGGGAGGAAAGGGTTTATTTGGTTCATGTCTCCTGGGCCACAGTTCATCACTTAGGGAGCCTACCATAGGAACTCAGGGCAGGAACCCAGCATGGAGGAATGCTGTTCACTGGCTTGTTCTCCTGGCCCATGCCCAGCCTGCTTTCTTATACTGTGCATAACAACCTGCCCAGGGGCAGCACCCTCATAGTGGGCTGGGCCACATTGCTCAACAATCAGGGCAATACTCCATAGATGTGGCCGCAGGCCAGTCCAATGGAGCCAATTCCCCAATTGAGGCTCCCTCAACCCAGGTGTGTCAAGTTGACACTAAAGCTATCCAGCACAATTGACTCCTTGTCAACTTGACACACAAAACACATCACTATTAAACTACCACCTTTCCAGTTCTTGTACCCAAGGTATGATGTTAACATTAATCACAACATAAGACAGTACAACCTTAAAAGTCCCACAGTCCTTAAAAAGTCCAAGCACTTAAAAGTTCACAGTTTGTTAAAAGTCTCTTAACTGTGGGCTCCTGTAAAATCCAAAACAAGTACTGTCTTATTTCAAAGGGAAGAATCAGGCACAACTAAGCAAAACCCAAGTCCAGCAAAGTAGCTCAAGGCTGGACACCTGGGATTCACTCATGATCTTCTGGGCTCCAAAGGGTTTCGGCAGCTCCCCTTCTCTGACTCTGCTGTCCGTGGCACACACAGCTCATCTCGCAGGCCCATGCTGACTCCATTCCACACCTGCTGCTGCTCTTGGTGGTTGTCCCATGGTCCCGGCATCTCCAAAAAGCTGGGGTCACCACTGAAACTGAGGCAGCACCTTCACCAATGGTCTCTTCTGCTCTCTCCTGGTGCAAAGCCTCAGCTTCTCTTCATGACCCCTGCAATCCTGGGGTCTTCACTGCAACCAAGGGTGGACTTCTACCAATGGTCTTTCCTGGCCTCTTACAGTGCCAAGCCTTACCTGCTCTCTGTGACCCCTTCACATTTCAACACCAGAACCATATAAGAGACTCTTACACATTACCAAGTCATGTTTCCAGTTTGAGGTGAAGGGTCGGGTGCCCTCTGAACCCACAGCTTCTGTGTGCTGATCCTGAGGAAATTCTTCCCAGAAGATTTCACCACAGTGATGCCAGTCACTTACAGTTACTTACAGCTGATTTTTTTCACTTACAGTTACTTACAGCTGATTTTTTTCAGCCCCAGCTAACCAGCATCAATTGTCCCAGCTAAACAAAGGTTTCACTTCAGGTTCTGGTCTCTTGTACTTACAGCTGATTCTTCAGCCCCAGCTGACCAGAACCCACAGATTCTCAATTAAAAATACCATACAAACAGCCCTGATGGTCTCTGCTTCCCCTTGAAGCTTCACAAGCCAGACCTCCATCATCTACAACTCTTTCCAAGTTCCACACTTTAGACACTCAATGATTTTTTCCAGCCCAAAGTTCCAAAACCTTCCACAATCCTCATCCAAAACACCAAGGTCAGGTCTGTCACAGCAATAGCCCACTCTCTGGTACCAATTTCTGTTTTAGTTTGCTTTTTGATTGCTGTGACAAAACACTCTGACCAATTCCAACTTGGGGAGGAAAGGGTTTATTTGGCTCACATCTCCTGGGTCATAGTTCATCACTTAGGGAGCCCATCATAGGAACTCATGACAGGAACCTGGAGGCAAGAACTGAAGCACAGGCCATGGAGGAATGCTGCTTACTGGCTTGTTCCCCTGGCCCATGCCCAGCCTGCTTTCTTATACTGTGCATAACAACCTGCCCAGGGGTGGCACCACCCATAGTGGGCTGGGACTTCCCACATTGCTCATCAAGACAATACTGCACAGATGTGACCACAGGCCAGTCCAATGGAGCCAATTCCTCAATTGAGGCTCCCTCAACCCAGGTGTGTCAAGTTGACACTAAAGCTATCCAGCACAACATCCTAGTCTTGTTTCTAACAACAATGGAAATATTTCAATGTAAATTATTGTATTTGTGTTAGTTTCTGACAATATATTTTTATGTTATTCATTAATTTAAGATTTATTTTCAGGCATAGCTATGGGATTTAATCTGGTATTGCAAGTCAAGATATTCACATCTGACTTATTCAAGGACATAAAACATGGGCTAATTTTACATGGAGCAAAAATGACCTTCAATAATAAAGAGAACAAATGACTAATATTATGCAAAAATCAAACTATTGTTCTCACATGACCTTCCAAGAGTTTACTTCGTACAACCAAATGACTAGAGAATTTGCTTCAGGCTAGTAATGGGTGTTAAAACCATAATTACTAAGACTAAGACTAAATGACTGTTAAAGAAAAGAAGACAGTATAGAGCTATTATATATTTAAAACAAAGACAGCATTTATTAAAAAGAAACTTTACTCAGTGTCTTCCTGATAATTACATTTGTTATAGAAGTAGCAGCAGTGGTAGAAGAGGTAGCATTAATAGGCTAATTACCTACATTTTATGTAACTAAGCTCTGTGAAGTTTTCAAAACACAGTTCTTAAAATGTTTCCACCAGGTGTCATGGCGCATGCCTTTAATCCCAGCCCTCGGGAGGCAGAGGCAGGTGAATCTCTGTGAGTTCCAGGACAGCCTGGTCTACATATTGAGTTCCAGGTCAGCTGGGGCTACAGGGAGACCCTGTCTCAAAAAGACCAAAAAAAATGTGTTTCCATCAATAGATGGTGCGTGTTAATGTTCTGAGATATGACGTCAAGTACATTAGTATAAAATGAACAATTGTTAGATATTCTAATACTCACTTTGAAGTTGAGAACTGGAATTCGTTATAGGGAAAAATAAGATACAAGTAGAAATGTTGAAAAGATTAAAAGTCTATACAGAGTTCTATTTAGAAGCAACAGGGCAGTAGAAGCATGAAGTAGCTGATCACATGGTATTCAGCCAAGAGGCAGAAAGAGATGAATCCCAATGTTCAGCTTGCTTTCTCCTTTTTACTCAGTCTATGAAACCAGCCTATGTAGTGGTTCATAGGTTTTCCTGCCTCAATTAGCCCAAACTAGAAACTCTCTTACAGACAAGCTCTCAGGCGAATCTAAGTGAATCTCTCAGGTGAATCTAGAGCCTGTCATATTGATAATCAGTTTTGACTCTCAAAATTTGTTCTTTACATATATTTTATTAGTTGAATACAAATAGAGTTATTTTCATAGGAACTTAAGTTCCACTGTCATGTTTTAAAGTGAAGAAGCTGGGGACTGGAGAGATGCCTCAACGGTTAAGAGCAGTGGCTGCTCTTACAGAAGACCCAGGATGGGATCCTGCCCAGGGCTAACAACCATCCTATCCCTAACTCCAGTTTCACGGGGGTCCAATGCCTTATTCTGGTCTCTACAAACATTGTATCCATTGGTATCCATTAAATGCAGGCAAAACACCCATACATATAAAAGAAAACATATATATATATACATATATATATATACGCATGTATATAGTGAAGAAACTGAACTATAAAGAAATATGACAGAATCTATATCAAGCCTGAACACAAACGATAAGTACATAAAAAGCAAATAAATTAAATAATTTTAGTTTACAAGGTGATATTCTCTAGCAAATACCATTAATAATCCATACTAGCATGATTAATAAGTACTTGATTAATAAGGAAACCATGTAATGGACTTCTAAAGGAAGACAGGTCAATGAGATTAATTTCAATTATACTATTTGATACCTCTTACATGCCTATTATTCTTTTATGTCCATATTTAATCTTTTAAAAATTATATATATACTTTTTGTACAAGATTATGTTACTGCAATGGTTAATCCTGGGTATCAATTTGACTGGACTAAGGATAAACAAATAAGAGAAAAAGGATCTTCAGATTGGACTACCTCAAGCCGGATGGCCCACCCAAAATGTAGGTGTTACCTTCTGCAGGCACGCAGTATAAAAGGCCACGGCAGAGGGAGCTGGTCCCTTTTTTCCTGCGGCTTGCCTCTCTCTCACTGGTGGGTTCGTCTTGCTGTTGTGATCATCCCTACAGATCCCAGCGCGTACTGAGACCGGCAGATCTCCTGGAATCCATTGGGCCTTCAGCACCAGATTGGGTGCTGAGGCATCCAGCCTTGCGGACTGAGCAGTTCCCTGGATTCTCAGCCTCTCCAGTGTGGCACAGCTACTGTTGGACTCCTTGAGCTCTGTCACGTGAGCAAATCAATAAATTTGTATATAGCTATATATTCGTCCTGTTGATTCTGTTTCTTCAGAGAACCCTGACTAATACAGTTACTAATCAAATCTAGACCTGTGTCCCCCTCCCTACCTCCCACCCCACCAGAGCTCATGCATTCTGCCAAACATGTTCTTCATCTTTTTCTCAACATGCCTATTATTCTTTCCTGACTGATAAATTTACAGGTAATATATATATATATATATATATATATAATCACAGGAATTATATGATTAAACCAAATTTACCAAAAGTTCTTCAGTAACTTAACTAGAAAAAAAGTGCATTTCTAATACACACATACACACACACACACACACACACACACACACACAAAATATCCACTAGGGCGGGAATATATCTCAGAGGTAAAACACTTGCTTAGCATTTATAGAGCCCTGAGTTCTGTCCCCAGCACTGGAAGGAAAAAAAAAAAAAAACTTTATAGGGTAGAGGCTCTAAAGACCATCAAAATATGTTGTATGAAAATCTCAAAACTTCAGGAAAAAATAAAAGAATTCTCACCACAAAAAAGTGCATTTCTTTATCTTTCTGTAGAGCTACATTTAACTCACATTCCATAATTTCACATCCTAAAACCTCTTAAAACTGTTTTTTTTTCCCTCCTGCCCACTCTTCACCAACAAAATAGCTGTCAGGAAATAAGCTATCAATTTGTCTGTACAATGTTGAAATTTGAGGCAAGGTTTTGCTATGTACCCAGGCCAGCCTGGAGTTTTCTATCTTCTCACCTCTGCTTCTCTGTGCTAGGACTGTAGGAGTGCAGCACCTTACTTGGTCGCAACACAATTTCCATGTCACTAAGTTCCCTTAATCATTAGAAGAAAATAGTATTTGGGGTGACAACTGGAGGCAGCCAAAATTCATTTCCCACTTGCAGTAGGGGATGAACAAGCAACAGGCAGGCTCAATGTCCTTGTCGAAGTTTCAGAAAATTAGAGGAGGTTGCTGATTCAACCAACAAGCAGTTTTTTGTCTTGTCCTTCCTTCCACCACCTTCCAGATAGGAATCTGGAATGGCTGGAGTTGTAGCAACTACCATGTGACTTTAAGGAAGGAATCCAATCACTGCAGATTCCTAGGAAGAAAGTAGAGAGCCCAGTCTTTAGGGACACTGCAAATCCGCCACCCTGCCCTGGTCCTATTTCTAGTGTATCTCTTCACAGAAGTAAATTTCAAATATGTAAGTTCTCTTGTCATAAACTTCTGTTCCTCCAGTAATTACTGGTATAACAATCACTGATAATTACAGATAACAAGTGTCAGCATCCAACAACAACAAGCCAATGCTGGCACACCATTTTAAAGAAGTGTGAATAAAGTTGTCCGTGTCAACAATATATAATTCCCCAAGAAAAATTAAGTGGCAGAGCCCCCTTCATATTAAATAAGATTGTTGGGATGTAATAGCATAATAAGCCATAAGGGCATAAATAGGGAAAGGTAATTAAAATAACAAGCAATGGTAAACCCCCAATTTTCCTAGATTATCTTCTATAACTTTCTATGGAATGTCATTTACCACATCAGTAGCAGAATCAAAAATGTTTATTTGGTATCCAAAGAGCTTCAAATTATACTTAGGTAAGTGCTGTTTGAATGAATTAGACGGCATGAGCTCAGCCTCTCGGGGAGTACTCATATGTGTACATGTCACAACATATAAAAGGTTTCAAGACAAAAAGATTACCATCAACAAGAAAAACATAATTTTGGTGACTGCTAGAACGTATCATTTCTTTCCACCATTGCCAAGACCATGGCTGAAATTCCTTTGGATCAGTTATTGCTTGCTGATGGCAACTGTGTACTCCCAGAATAACTGTGGCTTGAAACCACAGGGCAACTGACATAATCAGTGTTTTATGTCAGAAACAAGAAAAACAGAGAAAATAGCCTGAACATTACTAAATTTATCGACTGCACTAAAATTTTGATGGTCTGTAGGCCTCAGCCATAAATTTCTATCTAGCTTTTGGTGCCTATGACTTGTCAGAGTCTAAGAAGTTGGTAGAAATGTGCACATTAGTCAGTTCCTCAATACTCATTTAAACAACTACAATACATCTCTCAGTATAAAGAGTCTATTTATTTATTTGAATATGTAATGTCTCCCACATTAGAATTCATATTCCATGAAGAAAGGTTCGAGACTATCTTGGTCACAACTGAATTCTCAGTGCTTACTTCAGTGCCTACCACATGACTACATTTTTTGAATGGATACAGGTATAAGACACAAATTCCTCTCATTCCCACTGGGGAGACAAAACATAAAGCAGAAATGAGGAGAGGACTCTGTGGGTAAAGCGATTGCCGCACAGGGAGAATGCCTGGGTTTGGATCTCTGGGCATTCCTTAAGTAAAAAGCCAGACATAGCAGCATTGGCCTGAAATCCCAGCCTTGGAGAGGCAGAGACAGGAAGATTGCCAGGGACTTGACTAACCAGCCAATCTAGACAAATTGATAAGCTTCAGGCTCACCTAGATACCCTGTCTCAAAAATTAAGGTGAAGAGCAGTAGAGGAATACACCCAACATCAAATTCTGGCTTCTGCACTCTCATACATATGCTTGTGAGCACACACACACACACTAAAAAATTTTTAAAACATATCAACCCTAAATAAGACATTTATGCCATCCCCTTTAAGGCATTGTTCAGTGTTCATAAGTCAGTGTTCCCTGACACTGCAGAAGAGGGCCGGAAGGAATATAGGACCTGGAAGACAGGGAGAAGGGCTTCGAAGCGTATCTCCTGGGCAAGACACAGCCATTATACTCACAAACTCACAGGAGCTACAAATGCCTACCTTCGGTCTGCATAAGAGTAGGCCTGTCAACAGTCAGCCATAGACAGAGGAGCAGTGGTAGGGCCCAAGCCCTCGTTGCTGGGCTACTTCCTAATAGATTGAACACAGAGAGGGAATTATTGCGTTCACTTTTGTACCTGCCATTGATTCCACCACATCCAATGGATAGTCTCAATCCAGTGGTCACATCGATGTTCCTAATTAAATTAACTGGATCATCAAACAGACCCAAAAGTCATGAATGTGGGAAAGGAGCAGGGAGGATGGGAGTTTGATAGGGATGGGGGAAACCAGACACAGAGGAGGGAGAAAGTAAGTAGAATGCATTGTATGCATGAACTACATTGTCAAAGAACAAAGTTAATGAATGAAAAAACAAACATAAAACAGGAACATTTTATTCTTTCTTCTTCATATCTTCAGTGCTGAGCAGTGTTATTCAACAGAACTTCCTCCAGTAATGAAAATGTCCTAGCTCTGAATTCTCCACTATAATGGTCATCATTCGCGTGTTGCACGGAAACACTTGAAATGTGGCTATTGCATCACCATCAAACTACCTCATTTAAACTTTCACAGAAGATATTCTTAGAGTTTA
Source organism: Rhizomys pruinosus (assembly GCA_009823505.1). Lineage (NCBI taxonomy): Eukaryota > Metazoa > Chordata > Mammalia > Rodentia > Spalacidae > Rhizomys > Rhizomys pruinosus. The sequence goes on from VZQC01002875.1 coordinate 1,402,237, forward strand.
AGATAGAAAATTGGGAATTTTTTTTTTGGTATTTTTGAGACAGGGTCTCCCTTTAGTCCCACCTGACCTGGAGCTCACTCTGTAGACCAGGCTGGCCTTGAACTCACAGAGATCCTCCTGCCTCTGCCTCCCAAGTGCTGGGATTAAAGGCATGTGCCACCAAGCCCCGTGAGAATTGGGAATCTTAATTTACATTCTGGGATAAAAGTGTCACTTTCCGGGCTGGAGAGATGGCCTAGAGGTTAAGAGCACCGACTGCTCTTGCAGAGGACCCGGGTTTGATCCCCAGCACCCACATGGTGGCTGAGAACAGTCTTTAACTCCAGTTCCAGGGGAATCCGACACCCTCTTCTGACCTCCACAGCATTGCACGACACGGGTGCACAGACTTACATGCAAACAGTACATTCATACACATAAAAAATATTTTTTAAAAAAGTGTCACTTTCCAGGCCTGGAGAGATGGCTCAGCGGTTAAGAGCATTGCTAGGCGGGCGTGGTGGAGCATGCCTTTAATCCTAGCACTTGGGAGGCAGAGGCAGGTGGATCTTTGTGAGTTCAAGGCCAGCCTGGTCTACAGAGTAAGTTCCAGGACAGCTGAGATCCTGTCTCAAAAAGACCAAAAAAAGAGCACTGACTGCTCTTGCAGAGGACCCGGGTTCGATTCCCATCACCCACATGGTGGCTAAGAACCGTCTTTAAGTCCAGTTCCAGAGGAATCCAACACCCTCTTCTGACCTTCGTGGCACTGCACGCACATGGGTGCACCAACCTACATGCAGACAGTACACTCATACACATAAAAAAAAATTAATTAAAAATAAAAGTGTCACTTTCCCCCCAGTGTCCCCCAAATATACATAGCCAAAAGGAATCCAGGAAAGATAATACATTGTTGGCATGAGAAGTTGACTTAAATTGTATTTAAAGGTAGAGTTGAAAAGAGTTTTGCCACAGAGAACTAATAGTATCTGAAGGACATAATATTGTTAGTTACAAAATCAAACAGAACAGGGGCTGAAGAGATGGCTTAGCAGTTAAGAGCACTGGCTGCGTTTACAGAGAACCCAGGTTCGAAACCCAGCACCCACATGGTGGCTGAGAACCGTCTTTAACTCCAGCTCCAGGGGAATCCGATGCTCTCTTCTAACCACGGCATCGCACAACATGGGTGCACCAACCTACATGCAGACAGTACACTCATACACATAAAGAAATAATAACTAATAGAAAAATGAAATCAAAGAGAACACAAATACAATCAATACAAAGACAGATACTACAAGAGATAAAAAAAAAAAGGAACCAGATTGAGAAGAATCTATGGGACAACTATAAATGCTTTAACTATAACCCTTAGAACAATATGCAGAGGTTTCCTTGTTTATTGTTTTTTCTTAATCTTTTTAAAATTTTTATGTGTATGACTCTTATGCCTACATGTGTGTAAATGCACCTATGTCAGGCAGTACCTACAGAGGACAGAAGAGGGCCTTGGGTCCCCTGGAACTGGAATTATGGATGGTTGTCACCTGTCATGTAGGTGCTGGGATTCAAACCCCAGTCTTCTGCAAGAACTACCAGTGTTATTAACTGCTGAGCCATCTCTCCAGTCCCTCATCCATTGCTTTTTGAGACAGAATCTCCTGTAGCCAAAGATGACCTCAAACTTGCTTTATAGCTGAGGCTGGGTTTGAACTCCTGATCCTCCTGCCTCCACCTCCCAAGTGGTAGGGTTATGGGTGTGTGCCACTGTGCCTGGTAAGGTTTCTAGTGGACAAATTAAGTGGGATGACTCACATTTNTTTGGTCTTTTCGAGACAGGGTCTCCCTGTAGCCCCAGCTGTCCTGGAACTCGCTCTGTAGACAAGGCTGGCCTTGAACTCACAAAGATCCACCTGCCTCTGCCTCCAGAGTGCTAGGATTAAAGGCGTGTGCCACCATGCCCGGCTATCCTTTTTTTTTTTTTTCCAACGCACATTTTCGAAGTCAGCTCTGGGTGCTAATTTAGAAGGGGACGTAGAGGCGTATGTGGCAGGAGATGCATGGAAGAAATGAGGAGAAACTCCCCTATCTTTAGTTAACTTATAATTCAGTTTTATATTGAAATAATCAGAAGCACGTTCTGCTCCATTTAACAGAGCTCTTTTCTTAATTCAGATATTTAACTCTACTAACATGTTCAACTTATTAAAAGCTGATTTTATAAATATTTGTAACAACAGCCTGTAGAATAAGAAGGTACTTCTGATGGACTGTGTGACGGGGTTGGTGCTGTCAAGTTGTCAGAATCTAGAATGACATGAGAGATGAGCCCTGGGCTTGTCTGTGGGGGGTTATTTTGATGGCATTAGTGAGGTTGGAAGCCTGTCCAGTGTGGGGCACCATCCTTTCTCTGTGATCCTGCACTGTGTAAGTGAAGAATGTGAGCTGAGCAGGAGAATGCATTCATCACCGCCTTCCTATTGTGAATGCATAGTAACCAGCTTCAAGCACCTTGACCTCCCTCCCATGACAGACCATATGCTTGAATCCAGAGCCAGACAAACCTGCTCTCCCTTAAGCTGCTTTTGTCAGAAAAGAAACAAAAATAAACCTATGTCAAGTGTTTTCTCTATTAAACAACACGAGACATGAAAAGATGTGCTAACTGGTTCTATTTTCCTAAATCTCTCCACAACTTGTACCCATAATTCATGTCTCATGGAAAGGCATTGAGGCTAATAAGCTACAACAATTTCATTACCCCAAGGATTTAACATAAGGCTATAAAGATTGATTATTTGGGGGCTGGAGTGATGGCTTAGCGGTTAAGAGTGCCGACCGCTCTTACAGAGGACCCGGGTTTGATCCCCAGCACCCACATGGCAGCCGAGAACTGTCTGAAACTCCAATTCCAGGAGAACTCCAGTTCCAGGGGAATCCGACACCCTCTCCTGACCTCCGCAGCATTGCATGACACAGGTGCACAAACTTGCATGCAGACAGTACATTGATACACATACAGAAATAAATAAATGCCGGGCGTGGTGGCGCATGCCTTTAATCCTAGTACTTGGGAGGCAGAGGCAGTCGGATCTTTGTGAGTTCAAGGCCAGCCTGGTCTACAGAGTGACTTCAGGACAGCTGGGGCTACAGGGAGACCCTGTCTCGAAAAGACAAAAAAAAGCTCATTATGAGCCATACCATTCTTCTAACAGAGGAGAGAGGGGTTAGCAAAGCCCTGCCCCATGAGATGGACAGTAAACATGCAAATAAATAAGATAATGTTAGAGAGAAACACAGTGAGCACAGAAGCATAAAGAAGGAGATGGGAAAGGAGAAGGAGATGTTAGAGATTAAATTTGGGTCCTCGTGCTTGCATAATATGAATTTTACAGACTAAGCCATCTCTCCAGCCTCAGGAGACAGATCTGGAAGGCGATTTTAGATTTACATGGGTGGATGGATGGATGAGATATGTGTCTGTGCCAGGGGCTGTGAGCTCATGTGGTCAAGGAAGTATGCTCAGAAACAGAGACTTGAATAAGCCTAACGGTGATGACAGGTAAAAGCTCATGAGGATAATAGGAGGAAGATGCTCCTAACAGGCAACAGCAAGGGAAAAGGCTTGGACCAAAAATGATCTTGGCCTATCATAGGACTAGAAAGAAGGCCAGCATGACTAGAGTAATGAAAGAGGGAGAGGGTAGTAAGAAATACATTTAACAAGGAAGGCAGGGCCTGGGACATTTGTGTCCATTATCTATTGCTACAATGACACTTTTATGGAAAAGACTGGCCTAATTTTCCCTTGTAAAGAGACATGTAGAAAGACAGAATCCACCCTACAATAAATATTCATGGCTTATGCTTTAAGAATCCGCTAGGCTGGATCTAGGCTGATCTCAACTTACCTTGTTCTCATAGCTGGTGATTAAATGGATGTCTGCTAGGGGAAGATCACCCATGCTATGGCCACTGGAGTAGCATGCTCCACCCCCCACCCCCCAGACAGGGAATAGCCTTATGGTGATGGATAGTAGGGGGTTGGGGGGGAGGGTTCTCCTCAAACTGTAACACTATTTTAAGCCTCTCTTTGTGTGATATTTAATAAGTCTCTCATTAGCTCATTAGTAAAGGCAAATCACTAGGCCAGAGACAAAAGAGTGAGCTACAAAGTTACATGGTGTGGAAGAAGCAAAGGATGAAGTCAAGTCATGAGGGCAAGACTCTGCAGATATGCATAGCTTTGATAAACTAACAACTATTTACTTAATTCTAAATAGGATAATACAAGAGCAGTTCAAAAAGTAAGATGTCGTACTTAGACAAAGCTATAAGGAGAAAGGTCTTTGTGTGTATGTGTGTGCATGTATGTGTGTGGTATGATTGTGCACATGTCTGGGTATGTGCTTATAAGTAACATATGTGCAGGTACAAGTGAACATGTGTGTGAAGGCCAGAGGTTGACATCAGGTGTCTACCTCACTCATTATCCACCTTACTTTTGCGGGGGGCAGGGAGAGGAAAGGGTTTATTTGTCTTACATCTCCCAGGTTCATTATTTAGGGAGCCAGGCTGAAAACTGTAGGCAGGACCTGAAGCTCAGGCCCTGGAGGAACACCGCTTACTGGCTTGATCCCCTGGCCCAAGGTCAGCCTGCTTCCTTATACATACACAACAACTTGTGCAGGGGTCCCACTGCCAACAGTAGGCTGGACCCTCCCACATCACTCAAAAAATAAGAAAATACTAATTACTCCACAGATGGCCATAGGCCAGACCAATGTATCCACCTTTCTTTTTGAGACAGATTCTCTCACTGAACCTGGATTTCACTGACTGGCCAAGCTGTGTGGCCTGTGAGCTCCAGGGATCCACCTATTTTTGTATCTGTGGCATTTGGATTATGGATGCATGCTACCATGCCTGACTCTTTTACATGGATGTTAGAGATTAAATTTGGGTCCTCGTGCTTGCATAATATGAATTTTACAGACTAAGCCATCTCTCCAGCCTCAGGAGACAGATCTGGAAGGCGATTTTAGATTTACATGGGTGGATGGATGGATGAGATGATGGGATTTTAAGAGCAGGAATTACGAGCAAAGTAATGGTGACCATAAAGAACGCTATGCTACAGAGGATGGAAAGACTGGTGTGCACACCACTTAAACAGCCGCTTTCATCTGACCCTATCTGATCCACAAGAAAATGTATCACACATTTAACCTACACAGTAGAAACCACTACATTGTAAAATGCTTTTAAAAAGATGGTAACATTCCTCAGCAGGAATGTCTGAGGGCTAAAACCATCCATGAGTCCATTCATGTATAACCATTCATGTATAACAATGAGGACGCAGTGCAGCTGTACAGTAAATAAAGGTTAAGAAACCTGAAATTATGAATTAGCGTATACATAGAACAGTCCTTGTTGGTAACCCAAAGTTGAAAGCTATCATCAGATTGTTATTCTGGAAGCATGATATCAGATTACTCCAAAATTGCTAAATATGAAAACAAAATTCAAGAATCATCTTTCCAAAGCAATTAGGAAATATAGCTATGAATATAATCTCAAGCATGTTCATCTGACTCTTGTTACTTAAGTCTTGATTTTGGACAAGATGATGAGATTAAATCTCAGTATTAGTAGATGAAAGTTCTAACGTTTGAGGATGTTCAATTCATTACAACTGGTTTTTCATTTGGCTTTAAAAACAATTTTACTATTCTGTTTACATGAAACTAAAAGCAACACACATCTAGCAATGAGACCTAGGGAAACATCTAGAATCTTAGCACTCTTAGAGATGAATTCAAATCCTATACAATTAAAAAATATGTGCAAGGCAGGTTCATAATTCAGTTATAAATTGTTCTAACATCCATCTGTAGAAGCTGTGACAGAGAGGGAGTTCAACTGATTTCATATGTACTGGAGCATTTACCAACTCTCTGCACATCTCCCACTCTACCATTTGTCAGGTCTGCTACATTGAGCACCATGAGGAGACCCACTACCCACTCCCACTAGCAGAGAAAATAAGAAGTCTTTACTGTCTCCACCACTCTCGGTTGAGCCCCATAGCTATAAAGGAATTCTAAGAACTACATGCAGGCCTGTGTGGTATGTTGGAACTCTTCAGTTTCTTCTTTGAGCATCAAATAAAGGAAGACTGGAGGAAGTCTGTCATGAAGAGGTTAGCTGACTTACTAAACTCAGACTCTCCAAAAGCATGGCATCTTAATTCAACTGTTGATTTCTTTTTCTTTATTGAGACAGGTTTTGTGTAGCCTGGGCCAACTTTGAACTCATCTTCCTGCATCTCCCTCTAAAATGCTGGGATAATAGTGAGAACTACATCATGTAGCTAACTATTGCTAATTCTGAGTGACCTAAATGACTATCATTCCCCATAGTTACATAACACAACACACAGCCCCTGGAAGAAAGTGCTAGAATGAGCTCTCCTGTCATCCAGATCTACTGCTCCATGTGCTTTATTTCCCCTCCCCTATATCCAGACCTGACTCCCCCATTTATCTGTCTACCCTATACCTTCATTTCCAAACAGCTGTTTCCTCTTTCCCTTCTCTCATCTTTATACAGTGTCATTTTGGATAAGAGCTCGCTATGTAGACCAGGCTGGCCTTGAACTCACAGAGATCCGCCTGCTGGGACTAAAGCATGCACCACCATGCCCGGCCTAAGACGGTTCTTAGCTGCCATGTGGATGCTGGGAATCGAACCTGGGTCCTCCGAAAGAGCAGTCAGTGCTCTTAACCACTGAGCCATCTCTCCAGCCCCCTGAGAGTGACCTATTAATTTTCCTTTCTAACTCTGGAGCCAAGTTCATGCCAGACTTACAATTTTCTTAGAATTATTACTTAGAATTTTCTCCACATCACTGATCTCTACCATGCATGGTTGAGAGTTGGGAAGCAAGATAAATGTCTCTTCTCATTCCGTGGTGTTGTCAGGAGCATATGAAATCTTCTATTGTTTGACTCACAAATTCACCACTTCTACTTCCCCTGTCATCATGCTGCACCTTCCATCTATAATCAGAGCTCTTCCCTCTCTACCACATCCCTTGTCTACAATCCAACTTCTCTGCATCCCTTGGGATAAGTCACTGATTTGTTGTTTATATTCACCATCTCCACCTATCCTTTCTCATTCTTCAGTCCTTTCCCATCAGGGTTCAGTACCTACCAGTGTCATTGAAGTTACTTCATCAAGGTCATTAATGAATACCACATGATGAAATCAAGGCCATTAATGACTACCACATGATGAAAAGATGAGCTCAGTTCTCATCTTACAAACCTAGTAGCAACTGGCACAGCCGGTAATCCATTGTGCTAGTCGGCATTTATTTATTTAAAGTGATGAATTTCCTTTATTTTTGAAAATTAAAACTTATATCCTAAAATAAATCTTACCTTGTCATGACATTTGAACTTCATATAGCTGAATTTTATATGAAAATATTTTGTTTAGTACTTCTGCATCTGAGAGAGAGAGAGAGAGAGAGAGAGAGAGAGGGGCCTTTCTTTTTATTAATACTTTTTTTGTTGTTTTTTTTTTAAGACAAGGTCTCCCTTTAGTCCCAGCTGGCCTTGAACTCACAGAGATCCGCCTGCTGGGACTAAAGCGTGTGACACCACGCCCAGCCTAAGACAGTTCTTAGCCACCATGTGGGTGCTGGGAATCGAACCCGGGTCCTCTGCAAGAGCAGTCAGTGCTCTTAACCACTGAGCCATCTCTCCAGCCCCCTAAGAGCGGCCTATTAATTTTCCCTTCTAGCTTTGGAGCCAAGTTCATGCCAGATTTACAAAAAGGAGTGGGATTAGTATCAGGATCCAGCCAGAGAAGTAGAACTACACACAAAGATATGCACATATATGGAAACATACACTATGATAGGAATTTGATCTCATGCATCTGTACAATTTAACTGCTCCGTTTTATACTGGCCTACACAGGCCAGGTGCTTGAGGAAAGATGAGGAAGAAGGGTGAACTCTACCAGAATGAGTTGAAACCCAGAACAGGACAAAATCCATTAGAGCTTTCTGTGTCTAAACTCCTTGACACAGAAACACACACACACACACACACACACACACACACACACACACACAATGTCAGAGAAATTGAAAGTGGTTTCAGCCAGGCGTGGTGGTGCACGCCTTTAATCCCAGCACTTGGGAGGCAGAAGCAGGAGGATCTCTGTGAGTTCAAGGCCAGCCTGGTCTACAGAGCAAGTTCCAGGCCAGCTGGGGCTATAGGGAGACCCTGTCTCAAAAAAAAAAAAGTGGTTTCAAAGGAAAGTGGAGCAGGAACAGGTGTGACTGCTGCCCCCCGACAATGGATGATGAGTGAGTTTTGCTTCAGTTCTACCATCTAACTTTCAAACAAGAACATGTCTTGTGGATCACAACTGGAAACACACAGATGAAGTGAAATTCTGAAATTTTAATTCAAACAAGGCAAATAAATACATTGAAAAACTACGAGAAAACATTTAAAATCTACTCATATAATTCATTGTTATGAACTATAATCTCTATCTTATATAATAAATACTTGAACTTATTCCTAATTAAAATTGTGTATCCTTTGACCATTATCCTTCCAGTCCTCCTCCTCCCATAACCCAAAATACTTCTATCTTCAAAAGGAGGTTTCTGTAAGATTGGTATTGTATATACAATACAATATTGTATTGGTATTGTATAAATTTGGCAAGTGCTGGGATTACAAGTGTGTGTTATTATACTTGTTTCCCACCCAGCCCTCCCCCATAGGCACCCTCCCATACCCCCCACTGGATTTCGTACATTCTGTTATTTATGTTAGGGCCTATCAAGTCAAGTTAATGTCCCTGGATTTCCCTCAGTGCTTTGGGGATCAGTGCATTCATCCACTGGGATCTAGCCAGCCTATCTAGAGTCACTCCCTTAAGGATCAGCTCTTCCTCACCCAGCAGTAATCAGCTGCCCAATAGTTCTTTGGCCAAGATTGGGGCCTATTGTCCTTTTCCACAGTTCCATGCTGGGGTTTTGTCTGCTTGAGTTTGCATGGGGCTTGCGAATGCTGTCATCATTGCGTAAGGTCATAGAGCAAGGAAGTCCCAGGAGCCTGTTAAGACTATTTCTATATGGTCACCCACCTCCTTCCCTATCTCTTACAATCTCCCCCCCTTCTTCTTCAATGGTTCCTGAGTCCTGGGTGGGTGAAATTTAATATAGGAATCCTATACAAGGACCTATACTCTGCAGGCTCTTATTTTCCACACTTTGGCCATTTATGTTCATTGCTCTCTGTTGCATGAGGGAGTTTTGTTGATGAGAGTTGAGAGATGCATTAGTGTTCTCTCTATCCCTGTTTTTTTATGTTCTATGAGCCTTAAGTGTAGAGTTTCCACTGTAGATGTGTCACTTAGGGTTGGAAAGTTTACAAACACTTTATGTGTGTGACTGGTTATAGAACTCTCTGATAGTTTGTTGCAAAAGAAGCTTCTGTGATGACTGGTGACTGGTATTACATGACTGTAAATATAAGGAACCATATTTGGCAAATAGAAAAAAAGAACATTTGTCTAGGGATGTGACAGCCTTGGGGTTTTCTCTAATATCTATGACCTCTCCAACTATGTATATATGGCTATGTTTACAGTACCATACATGAGTTCCCCACCATTGAGTGGGTTTAAGTCCAATTAGATAGCTGTTGATTACCCCCAAGATAAAAATGCCACTACTGCCCCAACATAGTTTGCTGTTGGGCCATCAATTGATGTTCTCCCTTAGCAACTTGCATAGTGTTCTCCAAAACTACAAGAGCTACCCTTCAGGGAGGTGGCTTCCTGGTCACTTCGAGCTCCTATCTTTCACCTTGCACAAAAGTCAACTCCAAATGGATCAAAGAGCTCAATGTGAAACCCGAAACACTAAAACTGTTAGATGAAAACATTAGCAACACCCTACAAAATGTAAGTGTAGGAAAGGACTTTCTAAATTGGACATCAGTTGCTCAGGAATTAAGGTCAACAATCAACAAGTGAGACTTCATTAAACTAAAAAGCTCTGTACAGCAAAAGAAACAACCAAAGAAGTGAAGAGAAAACCCACAGAGTGGGAAAAAATCTTCACCAGCAACACTTCTGACAGAGATTTAACATTGAGACTATATAAAGAACTAAAAAACAAGAATCAAGAAAACAAGTGGCCCAATTAAAAGATGGGCTATGTAGTTGAACAGTTCTGAAGATATAAAAATGGCAAAAGAATAAAAATGGCTTAAGAAACATCTTAAAAGTGTTTAAAAGCCTTAGTAATTAGGGGAATGCAAATTAAAACCACTTTAAGATTTCATCTTACCCCAGTCAGACTAGTAAGATCAAGATAACAAATGATACCAGATGCTGCCAAGGATTTGGTGAAGGGGGAACACTCATTCACTGCTGGTGGAATTACAAACTTATGCAACCATTATGGAAAGCAGTATGGAGAACTCTTTAAAAAGTTTTCATTTTTGTTTTTTTAACCTAGGGTTCTGGGATGGAGAGATGGCTCAGCAGTTAAGAGAACTGGCTGCTCTTGCAGAAGACCGAGGTTCAAATCCCAGCACCCACATGGCAGCTAACAACCATTCATAACTCCAGTACCAGGGGATCCAATGTCTTCTTTCCTCCGTAGGCACTGCATGACATGGTACACTTACAAACATGTAGGCATAACACTCAAACACATAAAATAAAATAAATTTATAAAACAAATGTGTAGTGTCCCAAGGGCTGAAGTCAGGTCATAATGCTTATGAGGACTTCAACAACTAGGCTATGACTCTCCAAGCTACATTGGTATTATTGTGAAAGATTTTTATCAGTGAAACTATCTTGATCTGGAGTTCTCCTTGTGACCACCTTTTTTTAATTTATGTATTCAGTTGCATTAATGGTTATAGAAATGTTTACATTTCTATTTTTTCTCTGCCAGTCTTTAAATTGCCTTGTTAGGCACACCACTATTTTACATTAGGAGTCAGAAAACTACAGCCTTAAAGCCACCCATATTTATTTTGAGCAGTTTTTTTTTAATTTTATTTTTTATGTGTATGAATGTACTGTCTGCAGGTAGGTTTGTGCACCCATGTCATGCAAAGCCGCCGTGGGGGTCAGAAGAGGGTGTCGGATTCCTCTGGAACTGGAGTTAAAGGCGGTTCTCAGCCACCATGTGGGTGCTGGAGATTGAACCCAGGTCTTCTGCAAGAGCAGTCGGTGCTCTCAACCGCTAGGCCATCTCTCCAGCCCGCCACCCATATTTATAAATAAAGTTTTGCTGATACACAGCCAGGCCTCTTCATTATATACTGTATGGGTGCATGGCATGGCTGCTGCTACACCATAGCAAAAGCGCTAAACAGGTCTGGCTATGCGACCCAGAAAGCCTGATATTTACTATCAAGCCCTTTACAGAAAAAGTTGGCCAATTGATGATTCCTGCCTTCTAAATTATATTTATTTGCAAATAGTTGCTGTTTTCATTTGTCTTTGTGTGTGTGTGTGTGTATGTGGTGTGTACATGTATTCACATTAATGTCATTTTAGAGGCCAGAAGTTGACTGTGAATGTCTTCCTCAATAATTCTCCACTGAACCTGGAGCTTACTGATTCAACTACACTGGCTGGCCAGCAAGTCTGGGGATCCTCCTGTCCCTGATTCTCCAGAGCTGGGTTACAGGATAGCACCACCATGCCTAGCTTTTACATGGCTTCTGGGGACTGAACTCACATCCCCATACTTGTGCAACAAACGCTTTACTGACTAACCCATCTCTTTAGCCCCTCATTTCTCATCTGTCATCATCTATAGATGTCACAGCAATGGAAGACAAACTAGGACAATCATCTATAGTGCCCATATCAATCACTCCATCTTCTTCCTCATTAGTAACATGTTTTTCTTTCTCAGTCTCACTAAATCATCAATTGGCCTTTGCTAAATTTTCTATTACATTAATTCTCATTCTTATGCTTAGCAATGCTTTCCATCTTCTGAATTTGTTTTCTGATCCTTTTTCAATTCCTGGAGATGTAAGTTTAAATACAAACTGATTTTTCAATCTTTTTTTTTTAAATGCACATTTTAGAGCATATGTTACTTTTTAAGGACATGAGCCAAATTCCACAAGTAATGTCATAAACTCATTATCTTTAATCCAAAATGTTCTAATTTCTATTATGGTGGCTTTCATAACCCACACATTATTCAAAAATGTGTTGTTTAATTTCTAAACATTTGCATGCTATCTGCTATCCCAAAATATAACACGTGTTTAAAAGAATGAGACTTAGCATGTCCCCCAGCCTTGAAAATGAAACAAATTGCCATTTATACTACTGACTTCAATATTACTATAAAAATAGACAAGCTGATACATCACAAAGCTACTACAGGACACTTAAAATCTATTCTCTCCTGCCGGGCATGGTGGCGCACGCCTTTAATACTAGCACTTGAGAGGCAGAAGCAGGTGGATCTCTGTGAGTTCATGGCCAGCCTGGTCTACAGAGTGAGTTCCAGGACAGCTGGGGCTACAGGGAGACCCCATCTCGAAAAGATCAAAAACAAAATCTATTCTCTTGGCAATTCTCAAGAATTCATCAAGACAGTGTGGTTGTAAAGTATTAATAAATATACCAATAAATAAGTAAATCAGAAATCCCAAAACAGTTCTTCACTGTTAGGAGTTTAATTCTGATACAGACAAAAAGCAAGACAATTAAGAAAAGGACTTTTTTTTATCACACAAGTGTGCTAAGATGGCTGAGATTCCATGTGAAAAGAAAGAGGAACTGGCTCCTGTCACATGCTATACACAAAAACAAATACAGAATGGACAATAGACTTAGGTGTAAGATGTAAAATATAAGGTCTTTAGAAGTATAAGAAACTATCTGCATGTCTCAGAGGTAAGCAAACGTTTCTTATAAAATAAAACAGTAATAATTTTTAATTTGATACATTATGATTTATTGAAATGAAAATTTTCTATTCAAACGGTGCACTAAGTACCCTATTCAAGATACAGAGAAATATGTGAACACAGACACACGCACACACACACACACACACACACACACACACACACGCACGCACGCATCACATTCAAGAGTATACACCCTAAGGGGAATCAAAAATGCCATTCAAACGGTAACCAGGCAGCCCTGATGATAAAAAAAAAATAATGGGCAGTCCTATCATTAGAACAACCTCAGACCGTTTGCAAGCCTCAAACCAGTTATGGTTTTGCTATAACAGCATTTCTCTGACAGACAGGTCAGCGGTGGAGAAGAATCCCATGTAGTCATTCAGTATGACTCGGGGGACAGTAGCTAGAAGCCATCCCAAGGGGGATCCTGTTATCTAAAACTGAGTTATCTTCCAGACTGAAATTGTGAAAAAAAAAAAAAAAAAAAAAAAAAAAAAAAAAAACAATTAAAATGCTGGCAATAAAAAACCTACATGAATAAAAATTTAAAATATAGTGCAAAGCATCATCAATAGGCTTCACAGTGCAGAACAAAGAATACCAAGGACAGGGCTGGAGAGATGGCCTAGCGGTTAAGAGCGTCGACCGCTCTTGCAGAGGACCCGGGTTCGATCCCCAGCACCCGCATGGCGGCCGAGAACCATCCGAAACTCCAATTCCAGGAGAACTCCAGTTCCAGGGGAATCCGACACCCTCTTCTGACCTGCGCGGCATTGCACAACACGGGTGCACAAACTTGCACGCAGACAGCACATTCATATACATACAGAAAAAAATAAAATTAATTTAAAAAATAAAAAAAAAAAGAATACCAAGGACAGAGGACAAGGTCAAGGAAACATTAAGTTGAAGCATCTGTAAAGAGAAACATCAGTAAAATGCTCAGTGAGTAAAGGGCCCTGCCCCTAAGCCTGATGACCTGAGTTCAACCCCTGGGACCAACGCAGTGAAGAGAACTGACTCTGATAAGTTGGCTTCCTGCCTCCACATGCCCCTAGTCCATACATACACAAAATAATGAAAAAAAAAAAAAAAAAAAAGGTAAGGAAAAATAAACATAACTACAATGTTCATGAAATGAGGGATGAGGAATCGGACTCCTCCAAGCTTCTGAGACCTTGTTCATTTGAACTTAGAGTGACAGGGACAGCATGCACAAGACCCAGGCAAACTCAATCAGACAAAAACTAGCACAGACTGGGAAAACTAGCACAGACTTGGAAAATGGTCAGGAGGCCCCCGACTTTAGCTGAGGAACTATTGGCAGCTAATCACTGCTGGGGGAGGAAGAGTAGATCTTCAAGGGAGAGACACTAGATAGACTGATCAGACTCCAATGGCTGAAATCACAGCAAGGGACATCTGGATATACAAACTTGACTTGATAGACCCTACCATATAGCACGGAGTGCATGAAATTCTGTGGGCAGGCTATGGGGAGTTAGATAGGTTAGATAGGGAAGGGGTCTAAATATGATTATGATGCATTACATGAAATGTACAAAGATTAAGTAAAAAATATACACTGAAGGAAAAGAAATAAATACAATCAAGACAAAACATAATACAATACATAATAATCCACAGGATTATAAACAAAAAAATGATGGAATAGAAAAATTTACTCAATGAAATCATAGAAGAAAATTTCTTATCTAGAGAAATAGGCACCCAAACATAAGAGACATTTAGGACCCTAAGTAGATGGAGTGCAAAATGGAAAATCTATAGCACACTCCCTCCACCCAAGACTCAGGGATCATCAAAGAAAGGGGAACAGAAATATTTTAAGAGCCAGATGCCTATAATAAAACAGTATTTACTCTGGCACAACAGCACAGTTGCACACACAAACTCACAGCAGCTGTGACTGCAAACGTAAGACTTGTACAAAATCAAGTCAGCCAAAAATCCAGCATTATTGAAAGGGGGCTCATGAAGTCCCACATCTATCTAAGGAACAATTTGCAATTGATGGCTGGTCCGGGAGAGAGAGTATGTTTTCCTCAGGGATGCAAATCCCAAGAGGGTACGCCTGCTCCAGGAGATGGCTCCACAGCCACGCATGCATACGAACACTAATGAACTCACTGGCACTGGGTATTAAAAAGAGAGAACATAAAGTTGGGAGGAAAATGTCATATGGGGATAGGGGAGGAACTGGAGAGGAGGGAAGAGGGAGCAGAATATTAATTCAAACACATTATATACATGTAAAATATTAAATATTTTTTAAAACTGACAAGTGCAAGGGCTGGAGAGATGGCTCAGTGGTTAAGAGCACTCCTTACTCCTCTAGAGGACCCAAGTTCAATTCCTAGCACCACCCAAGGTGGCTTACAACCACCTATAATTTTAGCTCCAGAGGATTGGACCTTCTAACCTCTGTGGTTACACACACACACACACACACACACACACACACACACACACACACACACGTATTTTATAAAAAAACAAAAGACAAAACCTGACCAATAAGAAAAAAAAATACAATGACATACATTTCTGAAAATGCCATATTGAAACCCAGCCCTTCTGGGTAGTAATCAAAAATAAACAATATGCACTATGAAAAAAACAGAAAATAACTGAATATTTTACATGAGTACAGCTACAAACAAACATTGTCTTCTGTGTTTGGTGGCACACGCCTTCAAACCTAGCATTCTGCAGGCACGTAGACTACTTACTATGAGGTAAAGGCCAGCCTGGGGCTACGAGGAGATTCCATCTCAAAACAAAATAAAACAAAAAAAATTGTCTTTTTATATTAAACCTGCATGTGAATTCAAAGAATGATTTGG
This sequence comes from Rhizomys pruinosus, assembly GCA_009823505.1. Lineage (NCBI taxonomy): Eukaryota > Metazoa > Chordata > Mammalia > Rodentia > Spalacidae > Rhizomys > Rhizomys pruinosus. Next base: position 1,418,096 of record VZQC01002875.1, read on the forward strand.
CTATGGTCCATATTCATAACAGTCCCCACAGAGGACTTGGAAGGGCTTTCACCGGTCAGAACTATCTGACTTAAGGAAAGATGATGTCTACTTTTTGGGTACAGATGTGTTACTTTCCCTAGGTTAAGACTTTAGCAGTACACCCTCATGTAAAGTTCTTCTGGATTGAAGCAATTTTTAAGTGGTTAATTTATTTTTTAATCTATATTTGAAAGTCTATGTCATTTTAATTTTTTACCATATTTTTCAAGTTTGGCAAGGGAGACTTTCTCTAAAGCAGTGTTTTTCTGCTTTAAAGTAAGTTCTGCAGAGTAAGCAACCTTGGTGTTTACGCTGATAAAAATTATCCATTAAGATATTCTCCATTCACAGGGCATGGTGGCACACTCCTTTAATCCTAGCACTTGGGAGGCAGAGGCGGAGGATCTTTGTAAGTTCACAGAGGACAGCTGGGGCTACAGGGAGACCCTGTCTCAAAAAGACAAAAAAAAAAAAAAAGATATTCTCCATTCTCAGGGGCTGGAGTGATGGCTCAGTGGTTAAGAGCACTGGCTAATCTTGCAGAGGACCCAGGTTTGAACCCCAGCACCACATGGCAGCTAACAACCATCCATAACTCCAGTCCCAGGGATCTAACGCCCTCTTCTGACCTACTCGGGCACTGCACAACACGAGTGCACTTACATGCATCCAGGCAATACACTCATACACATAAAATTTTTTTAAAAATAAAATATTTTTAAAAAGAAATCCATTCTCAGGTTGGGTGTGGTGGCATATTCATTTAACACCAGCACTTGGGAGGCAGAGGGAGGTAAATCTACATAGATCAGGCTTGGGAGACCCTGTTTCAAAAAAGAAAAAAGAAAGAAGAAAAGGAATTCTGCATTTTCAGTAAACTAGTGACTGACTGACATATGATTTTCAATAAATTATTCTCAAGAGACATGAAAGGTATGCTAACTGGAAGAAAGAGAAATTTGATAATGAAGTGACTTACCGATAGATGGAGTGAATGGTAGTTCTTAAGAAAATGAAGGTTAAGGGCTGGGTGTGGTGGTGCACGCCTTTAATCCTAGCAGCTTGGGAAGGAAGAGGCAGCGGATTCTTTGTGAGTTTTTTCAAGGCCAGCCTGGTCTACAGAGTGAGTTCCCAGGACAGCGGGGCTACAGAAGAAAAAAGACCCTGCCTTGTAAAACGCCAAAAAAAAAAAAAAAAAAAAAAAAAGAAAATGAAGGTTACGTTTGATATAAACCTTGTACTTACTCAAAGGTTTTCTGGACCACACAATTCCATCTGGCAATAGTTTTTCTTGTTCAAAGTTGCTTTCTACCACTTGGGGAATTTTCATTTTCAGCATCAATGAAAAAGAAATCTACCATGCTCTACTGAACATCAGAGTAACCAATGTAAAAAAAAATGTTATCATTAAAAATTGGAAACTATCTCCATAATTAAATCGTTATGGGAAAACCTCACAATGTTCAGAGGCTATAATAGTTTAAAGAAAATAAAGGAAAACATTAACTAATTTTTTGAAACCATCAAAATGGTTTGGATTTGGCCCCAATTTTTGAGGAAGATCAGCCAAAAAAAATTCATCCAGTGGAAATTTAAAAGAAAATACATAATTATTAATCTTTATTACACTCTAAGAACATCAGCTAGAAAGACAAAAACAGGTTAGCATTAACAAGCACTTCTGTAGATTATACAGACACCTCCAAAGCAGGTTTTAAACCCTGGAAAATAAAACAGGGCACAAGTAACAGCATTAAGTGCCTTACAGGAGAAAAAATAGTGTCTTACGGGGATGAGACTCTTGGTGGGCCTGGTGGATAGACCATACTGAGGGACATTTGGGGACACAAAGCAGACTGGATAATCTGTATTTTACATATATACATATATATATGAGAGTATATTAAATGGGTGGGAGCAGCTCAGATGAGGGAGGGAAATCTAAATATCATCAACCTGTATAGTATAAAGATCACAAAAATTCAATAAAAAAGAAACTTACGACAAATATTCACAATGGTAAAGTATTAACATTATCTGTACAATTATTACCATTGCAAATATATCTGTTACCTCCATTTCAAAACTTACTGGAGGTTTTGGCCAGTGCGTATGCATACATAAAGAATATAGATGAATTTGCAAATAAGAAACAAAATGACAGAATCTTAATACCTGTCTTCACAGAAAGACTTTTTAAGACTTTAAAAAGTTACAAATTTTTTAAATTAGTAGTGTCTGAGTTGAGAAAGCTTTCTCTGTGATAGATCACTTACATAAAAGACTTCCACATTTGCACATGCAAGCGATTATGTCAGATCAGAAAAGGTATTGTTATCTGTAAAGAACCATTAATAATAACAAAATTAAGGAATTAATTGAATTATGAAGAACTAAAATTCTCAATTGCTGTCCCAAACTAAACCATTCTATAGAATCACTGCTGCTTTCAAATTTTATATGGAAAAGAAATGTCCGAGAACAGTCAAGGAACTGCTGCAGAAAAGCCAGTGGAGAATAAAAGGGCAAAGAAACCTCACCTACTAGATACTAGAATGTAAATTTAAAGACTATCAGTGTCGCACCAGGGTAGAAATTCAGAAAGGGACCTGTACCTTCAAGGACACCTGGCAAATGCTACAGATAGCAGTGCAGATCAGCAGGGAAAGGACAGATGACTTAGGAAATGTGTAAAGACTCTGGAAAAGTAAAATTCTAAATCCACCCCCACGTACAAAGTGCCAGAGAGTGTAGGAATATAAGTGTAAAATCAAAATATTAAAGCTTTTTAAAATTTTTTTATTTTTTATTTTTGTATACGTATGAGTGTACTGTCTGCATGTAGGTCTGTGCACCCTTGTCGTGCAATGCTGCGGAGGTCAGAAGAGGGTCTCGGATTCCCCTGGAACTGGAGTTCTCCTGGAATTGGAGACGGTTCTCGGCCACCATGTGGGTGCTGGGGATCGAACCCGGGTCCTCTGCAAGAGCAGTTGGCGCTCTTAACCGCTAGGATATCTCTCCAGCCCAAAATATTAAAGCTTTTAAAAGAAAATACATGGAAATAGGTTAATAAACTCAGAGTTGGGAAATATTTCTTTAAAACAATTTGCTTGCACTGAGTGACATCTTGGTACACTAACATATAGGCCTCAACATGCATGACAGAATGCATGAAACCCAGCGGGGCAGGGGCTATTGGGAGTACAGATGGGGGAGGGGTATAAAGGTAATTAAGATATTTTGTATGAAATCCACAAAAATTTGATTACAAATATTTTTTTAATTTTATTTATTTTTTATTTGTATGAATGTACTGTTTGCATGTAGGTTTGTGCACCACGCCGCGGAGGTCAGAAGAGGGTGTCGGATTCCCCTGGAACTGGAGTTCTCCTGGAATTGAAGTTACAAATGGTTCTCAGCCACCATGTGGGTGCTGGGGATCGAACCCAGGTCCTCTGCAAGAGCAGTTGGAGCTCTTAACCGCTAGGCCATCTCTCCAGCCCCCACAAATATTTTTTTAAATCCACATTTAGAAACGAATTAACCATGAAGAAAAAAAGGTGTACATTTTAAAATTAAGCAGTTTGGCCCACAAAAAAAAAAAAAAATGAATTAACCAGCCAAAAACTAAGGAAAAACGTTTTCTTTTTTATTTCATTTATTATTTTATGTGTATGAGTGTACTGTATGCATGTAGGTAGGTGCACTCATGTTGTGCAATGCTGCGGAGGTCAGAAGAGGATGTCGGATTCCCCTGGAATTGGAGTTAAAGACGGTTCTTAGCCGCCATGTGGGTGCTGGGAATTGAACCCGGGTCCTCTGCAACAGCAGTAGGTGCTCATAACCACTGAGCCATCTCTCCAGCCCCAAGAAAAATGTTTTCAACATGTATAGGTAACAAATAAGTAATAGTCAGAATACTGACTGTCTAAAGAATGCTCATAAATCAATTATCAAAAACACCATGCCCAGAATTGGACATGGTGGCACACACCTTTAATCCCAGCACTCAGGTGGCAGAGGCAGGCAGATTTCTGGGAGTTCAAGGCCAGCCTGGTCTACATAGTGAGCTCCAGTCCAGCTTGGACTAAAGGGAGACCCTGCCTCAAACAGACCAAAAAAAAAAAAGACAACCCAGAGTGTAGGCCTGGAATTCAGCTACTCTGGAAGTTAAGGAAGAGGACCAGAAATTCAAGGCCTATCTGAGCTAGAGTGAGTTCAAGGTCACACTGGAAAATAAGACCCTGGCTAAGAATTAAAAAGAAAAGAAAAAAAAGGGCTAAAGATATATAGCTCAGTGGTAGAGTACTCAGCGATCATGTGGAAGACTAGGTTCAATTCCCAATACAGAAGTGGGAGGAGGGATGTGAAGGAAAGAAACATGAAATGTCAACAGAAGCAAGGACAAGGAAAAAGACATTACATGTAAGAGGAAGAATAAATTCCTTATAAATATATGGAAAGACAACCTTTTTGGAAATTAGGGAAATACAAATTCAAAGTACAACGAGGTATTCACGCACTGTTTAGGTAAAACATTTAGCAAAACAGATTTTCATACTCTGTTAAGGAGAGCATAAATTAGTTACCACTATTGTGGAAAACATTTAGCATTTGTAAAGTCAAATATATTCATATTCCATGAACCAGAAATTCCAAATGTGTGACTGAAAAACCGCAACCTCTAAGCTAGGTGTGATGGCCTGAATGTGCCTGTGATCCCAGCACTTGGCAGCCAGGCCGGAGGACCGCCACAAATTGAGGGCCATCAAGGGGTACATAGCAAGACTCTGTCTCAATAAATAAATAAATACAATAAAGAAAGAAAAAAATCATATAACTCCTAAAATCAATGCCTTTGTAGAACATAAACATTCTTTTATGGACTTTTTTACCTATTAATTCACTAATAAATTCACTAATAAATGTCAGTATTATCCTTTTGTAAACACCAGAGATAAAACACATCTGTCAGGTCAGTTTCAGACAAAGTATGAATTTTTTTTTCAATCTGACAAACATACGTTCTTTAATCATCAAAGATTATATCAAGTGTTTACAAAAGAAAATCCTGTCTAAAGATTATTTCCATTTAATTAGGATTAAAAGGAAATAAAACTTTTATCCTTATCATCCTTGAATGAAATAACCTGAGTTTTAATATCTTAATCAGAAAATACACAGAAGGGAATAATATCAAGAGAGCCCGATGTCCTGTGGTCTTCCTTAATAACAATCCATTTTCAAGAGACTATAATCCACGCAACAGAAAGCCCTCCATCAAAGATCTTAACCAGATTCTAAGAAAACTCATTCTCAAAAACAAACAACATAGCACTAAAACCAAAACAATGCAGGCATTAGCCGCTATACAAAGGCTCTGTGCAATGAGTCATTTCTAAAATGATGAAACAGTAAGTCTCTGAAGTGCTTTCTATTCAAGCTGGAAAATATATAAAGGTAGGGAATGGCTGAGCGATTGGACAAGTGAGAAATTTCTCACTGTATACATTCCTGTTTGACTTTATGCAAGCAAACTGAGAATGGCAAGAATGAGTCTCTCTTCCTACGTATTAATACTGACTTTTTCTTTGTTTTCTCAAGGTATTTCACTTTCAGCTTCCAAGTCCATAAGAAATTTGGAAGATGACATGGTCTTTAATACATTTAGGATGGGAAAAGCCTTTCAGAAAGAAGATACTGCAGAAAGATCAGTTGTTGCTCCTTCTCTGGAACAGTATAAAACTGATGACACCAGTTTCATGAATGACGATGATAACAAAAACTCAAAGGTAAGTGGCATGTACCTTATCTTTTATTGAAATGGAAATATTAATGACTTTTATACAATCTTAATCATCAAAAATATAAATCTGGTATTTTACTTTTATAAACAGAAATACATGCAAATATAGTCACCATGTGCATTAAGATACATACCAGGTGATTCCCCGACCCTAAAGAAGGTACCTTATCCAAAAAAAGGTTGTTTTTCCAAATAAACTTGTAACTGTTATTTTTATAGTTGAGAATGATATAGAACATCTTAAAATTGATCATTAAGGACGTCAGACAATTGTATGACAGCTCTATTCTGAAGACAATTAAAACACAAATTAACCTTCTTTTTACAGAACACAGGCTCCAAACATAATTTCATAAATCATGGTCTGCCACTGAATCTGGCTGTCAAACCTTATCTCGCACTGAAGGGATCCGTAGCTTTTCCAGCTGAGAATGGCATTCAGAATACTGAATCAACACAAGAAAAGAGAGAAATTGGAGAGGAAGAAAACTCAGCTAAATTTCCTATAGGAAGGAGAGATTTTGACAGTGAGTAGCCTTTGCAAAATTCAGTTATTACATTTTCTATAAAAGGAGCTCTGAGTTTAACTAATTTGGACCTTAACAAAACAAAATCAAATATGACCATGGCTCAGTTCCACTAGATAGCAGATAACCCCTGTAAAAATTAAAAAGAACCTAGTAATTGTAATTTTAGTTTATTCAGAATTAGTTTTAATAGGTCCATGATTTTTCTTAAATTTTTAATATATGCCAGGTGATGTCCCCAACCTAAAGAAGGCATCTTATCCAACAAAGTTGTTTCTCCAAGTAATTTTTAGAGTCAGAAACAGTATAGAGCATCCTAGAATTGATCAGTAAAGATGTGTTCTTTAAATAAGTCAACCTTTTCTTTTTCCTTTTCAGTGCTCAGGTGTATGTTGGGAAGAGTCTACCGACCTTGTTGGCAAGTCTGATACCTGTAGGTCCACATCATCTTTTCAGAAGAAAAAAACAATTATCTGCAACTGGAGAGAAAAGCCCTTGATGTTAATATAACTTGTGTATTATACTAAATGTCTGTTTTGAAAGAAACTACTGTTAAGATATTTCATGACCTAAATGATTTGCTTTGTCTTATGCATTAAACTTTGTGAAAATTCTGCCTAATTATGACTTACTGGTTATTTTTCAACTATGAGCCTTACATACACTTATCAAAATAACAAAGCATCTAATGGTGAATGGTTTCCCTCATTTGTAGATGCTAACACCAAATCCCCCGTTGAAAGGCAAGCTGAACTGCTGTTATATTTCTGTTTATCTCAAAGCAACTATGTTCTTATAATGTAAATCTCTTTACGGACTCTAGAATTGACCCACCACTTATTTTCAGACTCTGTAATTACTGTATATGAGTGGAAAGTATATATTCATATTTTAGAGTAATATAAAATTAAAGGAGGAAAATGTGAATTCCTAAACATAAAAAAAAAAAAAATACTGAGAGAAAGATGCAGGACAGTTATGGCAGAATGCATGATCTGGGGTGGGGTGGGGGGAAGGGAAAGGGGACTATGTCTAAACTGAACTGAGAAATGATGTCTGAAATAAACAAAACATCAATAAAAGCATTATATTAAAAAAAATAACAAAGCATCAAAATTTACATCTTGATCTTTGAAAGGTTGGCGCCTGGCTTTGGTGAATGGTTTTACATACACGTAAACCTAAAGCACACAGAAAATAAAATCATAGCCTAAAAAACTGAGTTAACTTGGTCTGGCCAGCGAGTAGCCTGTCCCTGGCTGCACACCTACTGCCTTTTGCTACTTGAGCTGGTTTACCACCCAGCTTCTTCTGTGAATCACTTGAGGTTCTGGGTAACTTAACATTTCTGTGTTGACATGGTTTACTCCCATTTTCACAGCAAATATTTTCTCTGTCCAAATCCACCTGTTTCCTCTTTGAGTCTTTATTTACTGTCTGACTACTTGATTTTCTTGATATTTTATCATTTTCACTTTGGTCCAGATGAACATTTTCAGAAATTGTGTCGATTTTTGTTCTTCCAACAGATGGACATACACCCTCTTATGCAAGAAAGAAAAGAGAAAAAAAAGTCATATAATTTTAGTATTATAAATCATGAGAAATTTAAAATAAACACTAGAAACAGCTAAAGAAAATTTTAAAACTTGCTTATAATAAAATGCTAAAACAATTAAATGTTAATAAACAGCTATATTATCATAGTGGTTTTCATTTGACCATGCCATCTCTTATCCTTACCAATGAACATTTATTTTAAAATGTGCCAGGCAAATTCTAGGAATTATTTTTAAAATCCACTTGGACTATATCTTATTCATATCCATAAATTTGGACTTAGATTTAATTTCTTTTTTAATAGTTTATTATTCCTAGTTCTTGGTGTATGAGTGTATTGCCTGTATGTGTGTAAATGTACAGATTTTGTGTAACACCCACAGAGGTCAGATGACAGTGTTGGATTCCCCTGGAACTGGAGTTATAGGTGGTTGTTTGTTGCTGTGTGGGTGCTGAGAATTGAACTCAGGTCCTTTGCAAAAGCAGCCAGTGCTCTTAACTGCTGAGTCATCTTTCCATCCCCATAAATCCAGGCCTTAAAAATATTAAGCCCTTACAGTTCTTAGTTCTTTATAAAAAAATAATGTCATTTTACTTAAGTTAAAATCAATTGGCAGACTATTATTAAATTGTTATTTAAGTGTTCAAATAAGGTCAATTACCAGAAAGGTCACTTTCCAAGTACAGAGCAGACAGCAGCTTTGATGATGAATTGCCATTCCATTTAGCCTTGCTTACCACGTATTCGTCTTTATAAGTACAAGCAAATTGTGATCTGATTAAGGCTTGTTTCATCTGATAATACAGAGAAGAAGAAAATACATAATTTTTGCTTTGCCTTATTTTTCATTTAGTTATACACACACTTTCTAGGAATCAACCCATCTTATAAAACCTGTCATTCTAAATCCCATTACTCACTGGGAACTTATAACCACATTTTGCTTCAGTTTTAAACTTACTCCTTACTATGATACTAGTTCTTTTCAGCAAAACTAGCTTTATGCATACATTTTTTAATTTTGTAAGAGTTGAAAGCTCAATTTTGGACCCAAGAGGCTTCATAACACATTCCTTTGGGATACTTGAGAGTATTCTTATAACTGAAGTGATAATATATAGAGAAGAAGCTGGCTAAAAAGAATACATATGAAATCACAGACCTGGGGGTTTTGATTTATGGCAAACTTGACTGAAGTGGAGTGTGATATCTAGCTACTGCAGCAGCAGGACACTGTGAGGGGGGCCTGGATTCTAACATTGACTCTATTTTCTGCTAATGAGATAATCTTTCCAAAAGATTTTAAGTGTATTTATTGTGTGTGTGTGTGTGTGTGCGCGCACGCGCGTGCATACCATGGAGGTTAGAAGACAACCTTCAGAAGCTAATTCTCTCCTTTCACCATGTGGGTCCCAAGCATGGACTTCAGGTTGCTCAGCTCCACGGCAAGCACCTTTACTCACTGCACCATCGCACCAGCCCCTTATTAATTAATCTTGAATAAACCATTAAACTTCCCACATATCCAAATTAAGTGAAATAACATTTACTTCACAGAATAGTTACAATTATAGAAGTAAAAAAAAAATAAACATGCTGTACAAACTCGCAATCTAATTTAGACACTGTGTAGTTATTATAACATATATGAAGTGGGTATTTCTATAAAATAAGTCCTGCTAGATTACATTTCTCTTATCTAAAATGATTCTAGGAATACAGCTCTAAACAATGACCTTATAATCAGTTTTTTCATTTTATTTTTATTTTTTTAATTTTCATTTTTATTAATGAAAATTTTTAATTAATTAATTAATTAATTTTAATTAATTAATTCAATTTTTATTAATTGTGTATTTCATACATCATTTTCCAATTCAGTTCAGGCATATTTCCCTTTCCCTTCCCCCCACCCCACCCCCCCCCACCCCATCACAGATTATGCATTCTGCCATAACTGTCCTGCATCTTTCGTTTTTTTTTTCATTTCTTAACAATAAGTAATAATTTATGAGTACAAGCATCCTTCATGTAAAACCAATTTGCAAGCACTTGTACCCAAACCCACACAGCCCATGGGTCCCACCATCCAGCAGGGGGGGCTTGTATGTTCAATCCAGTTGATCATTTTAATTATTAAAACAATGCAAACTATACTGGCTTGTATTTATAACTCGAAAAAGAATGCTTATCCTTTGTTTACAAAAGTTGAATTTTTCTGCACAAGATTTGTAGTTACATGGAATTGAGATTACTTCTTGTTGCCAATCTTCCAAATCTCTCTGTGTGTTTGATTTGGAATCACAAATAAGCAAAACAACTCCCTCCTGAAAGTGCTTTTGAAGTACTAAACAACTCGGAGTAATGTCCAAATTCTTACATGGCTGCTGAAATCAGTTTATGTTCAAGTCACATGACAGAAATGGACTGAACATTTTCTTTTGTGGAGTGATTTCCCTCCTTTGGAAAGACTTCCATCACAGTAAAATTGCAATGAACTTCAGACTCGCCAAGAACTTTGCCACAACTCTTTTTAAATTGAAATTTTTAGGAGGTTCCCAGTTTAAGGAAAATAGTGCTTCACATAGGAAATCCTGACTCCAGTTAAATTAAGATGAATGAGTCAAAACACTGAAAAGTCATAGATACTGAGTTAGCTATAGTAAGAAAATGAAAATTTTAAGCTTCCACTACACTATTAACAAGTTTGAAAAATGAAACTATTCTCAAAAGATTTATTATGTAACTAAAATTAAATATTTTAAATTTATCTTTTTATTCTTACATTATCATATCTTCAAAGGAATAGAGATTTTATGCCACTAAGAATTTGTACATATGTCAAATAATCCTTTTTTCTTTTTTTTTCCACTACGTAGCCCTTTGGCTGACTTGGAACTCATTATGCAGACCAGGCTGGCCTCACAGAGATCTGCCTGCTTCAGTCTTCTGAGTAGTTAGATTAAAGGCATGCACCACCATGCCTGTCCAAATAATTAATTTATCAGAGAAATTCCATTTACATAGCTAAATAGCAGGGGGAAAATTTATCTAAGTAGTAGTACCATTATGTTTTTATATATTCTTATAATTCCCCATATTTACTCTTTGGAGACAGATTAAACTATGAAATCTAAAACCTAAATATAACCCTTGCACTGCTACTTACTAGCTATCCTATATGGTCTGGAAAATGATGCAGTCTAGAATTAAACAAGGATTAATTAGGAAGGAGAAGACAAAGTCTAATGTACATATTTGACAATTTTAGTAGATAATAAATGCTAAACCCATCTCTACAGCCAAAAAGAACTCAATTTTAGTTCAGTCTAATACAAATGTTTTCCTTTCTAATGAAAATATGCCACCCACTTCCTTTAAGCCTTTGCCTAATGTCATCTTCTCAAGGAGACTTCTATTTATCAGCCTATTTAAAATCAAAACACATAAAAGGAACTCATTCTTCTTAGTCCTCTCCCCAGATTAATTTCCTCCATAGCACTGACAACTTTCCAACATATCATATAATCCACTTGTTGTCTTGACTCATTCATCATCTAAAATACAAACTCCACACACAGTAAAAACCCTTAGAGTTTTGTAACTAGTGGCCTGCTCTGGCTCTCCATTCCCCCAGGATGAAGAGACCACAGAGCTAAAGATATTCCCACCAGAGGACCAAGATGTCCCACCCCGGCCCTCAGATTCTACAGAGCTGTTTTATGATCCCTGAGCACTGGACTGGTGTTGGCCTCCACCTAGACCCAAACGCTATTTATATTTATGGCAAGGAGAATAGGAAATGGGTTATCTGTGTCCTTTGATGATGTGGCCCTCACAATACGAAACAAGGGCTGGATGGAAGTAGATGGGATATAAGTACAGGCTAAAACTAGAGGCTCCCATTTATATTTTCATACCTTAGTTAAACAAATATGTGGGGACGCTTTGACTGTGAGAGTAGATTGTTTAGTCTGCCAGTACATCAATGTATTTGCAGTGCAATGGACAAAACCTAGTAATGTGGCCAAGCGTGATGGCCTAGCACTTGGGAGGCAAAGGCAGGCAGTTCTCTGTGAGTTCAAAGCCAGCCTGGTCTACATAGCGAGTTCCAGGACAGCCGGAGCTACAGGGAGATCCTGTCTCAAAAAGACCAGAAGATAAAAAAAAAAAAAAAAAAAAAAAAAAAAAAAAAAAAAAAAAAAGACAAAAACAAAAAAACCCACCTAGTAATTAAATATATGATTGTTGAAGGAATTACTGAAGTAAAATAAAACTAAAACTAAACATCTATAATACATGTATGCAAAAAGCTATTAGGAAAGGAAAACCAGAGTAAGCAAGAAGACTCAGTCCACCTCTTTCAGGGTTTCTCACACGGTGCTCTCTGACCTCCAACCCCACTTCGTTTCCAAACATGGCAAAAATCTACAAAAGGGAGATCAGCTATGTTTGAGGCAAGTCCTTCACCCCAGATTGAGCCTTGTCTTAAATGCCACAAGACTAGCCAAAGATAATTTTACTTTACTCTACCGAAGCTCTTTATTCCCACATAGGTACAAAATCTGCATGTGTCTTTGATACAAAAAAAAAAAAAAAAAGAGAGAGAAAAAAAAAAAAAAAGAGAGGAGGAGAGGGAGAGGGGAGAGGGAGGAGAGGGAGAGAGAGGGGGAGGGGAGGGAGAGGGAGAGAGAGAAAAGAGAGGGGAGAGGGAGAGGGAGAGGGAGGGGAGAGGAGAGGGAGAGGGAGAGGGAGAGGGAGAGGGAGAGGAGAGGGAGAGGGAGAGAGGGAGAGGGAGAGGGAGAGGGGGAGAGAGGGAGAGGGAGAGGGAGGAGAGGGGAGGGAGGGAGAGAGAGGAGAGGGAGAGGGAGAGGGAGAGGGGGGAGAGTGAGAGGGAGCGGGGAGAGGGAGAGGGAGAGGGAGAGGGAGAGGGAGAGGAGAGAAGAAAAAAAGAAAAGAACGGAAAAGAAAAATCCTGATGCAGATTTAGGTCTCCTAGAATTTTCTCCTTGTTAGCAGCCTCTCAAGACACGCAAACCTTCACTGCATTCTCTCTTTCCTTCGATACAGCCCCTTCATGTGGGCTGTTACCAGCCCTCAGCTTATATCCCGAACTGGCAGACAATACCAGGGAAGAAAGTAGTCAACAACAGACTGTATTTCTGGTATTTCTCTGGTATTTCATTTAAACTCCTGTTTACATACCTCCACTATGTTTTACAAATATGTTTCTCCCACCTTATCTGCCTTTTATGATTCTGTTACAAAACAGAAGTGGGGTTCCTGAGCTGCTACGAAACAGAAGTGGGGTTCCTGAGCTGCTACACCGCAGCTAGAAACAGAAGTCTCCAAGTCCGAGACAGATTACTCGGTTCCACTCCCTCCTTATTTGAAGCATTTCTTTCTCCTTAGACACATTCTGAAAGCTGCTAGTTTTCTGTCCTACGTTTTTTTTGTTTTGTTTTGTTTTGTTTTTCACTCTATACAACTGGTGGAAGTCAAAGTAGACCTTGTTTGAGAGGATAGTCCAAAAAGCTTTCTGGGTTGTATATTCCCTTCTAGGGAATTACTGTGTATTATGTATGTTATCTGAAGGTTTGCTTTATCTAGGTAAGAGCTGTATTTCATTCTAATTAAAGGACCATTTGAATGAGATGTTCAATTCAGGATGGAACACTAAAGCCTTCACATCCTTCAGTAGCTCCATCTCAGGGTTCATTTTCAGTATTAGAATCTAACCACTTGGGCTGGAGAGATGGCTCGCAGTTAAGAGCACTGACTGCTCTTGTAGAGGACCCAGGTTTGATTCCCAGCACCCACATGGCAGCTAAAAAAAAAAAACTGTCATTAGTGCCAGGCATGGTGGCACACGCCTTTAATCCCAGCACTTGGGAAGCAGAGGCAGGCGGATCTCTGTGAGCTCAAGGCCAGCCTGGTCTAGAGAGCGAGCTCCAAGCCAGCTGGGACTAAAGGGAGACCCTGTCTCAAAAAGAAAAAAAAAAGAATCTAACTGCTGCTTTTACTGTTTCTCTGAAAAAAATATAAAATAAAATAAAATAAAATAAAATAAAATAAAGTAAAACACAAGCACTCACCTGCTTGGTTTGGGAGAGACTGGTGATAATCCTCAGAATTCTGCTGACTCACTAATATCAGACTGGGGACTAAAACTAGATGAAGTTGCTAAGTTGGGCAGAGCCCCCTCCCCTATGAGATCTGCAACTTCTTTTGTGTAAGTTTTGAATCTTATTCTTTGTTGTTTGTTGGTGGTGATGATTTTTGTTTGTGTACGTGTGAATGTGTACATATATCTAAGCCTAGTGTATACATGAGCGTGTAGGTATGGGTGCCCCCACCCGTGCATGCAGCTGTGGAAGTCAGGTTGATGTCAGGATGTCTTCATCAGTCACTTCACCTTATATTTTTGAGATAGGATCTCCACTTACTCTGGAAATCCCCATTTCAGCTAGACTGGCTGGCCAGAGAAAACCAGGCTCAGCCTGCCTCCAGCTCTCAGTGCTATTAGCTACAGACACAAGGGTTAAGTATGTCCTTAAAAGTCGCCTTTAATCCTAGCACTTGGGAGGCAGAGGCAGGCGGATCTTTGTGAGTTCAAGGCCATCCTGCTCTACAGAGTGAGTTCCAGGACAGCTGGGGCAACGCCGACCGCTCTTACAAAGGACCCGGATTTGATCCCCAGCACCCACAGGGCGGCCGAGAACCGTCTGAAATTCCAATTCCAGGAGAACTCCAGTTCCAGGGGAATCCGACACCCTCTTCTGACCCGTGGCACTGCACGACACGGGTGCACAAACCTGCATGCAGACAGTACATTCATACACATACAGAAATAAATAAAATTTAAAAAAAATTTTTTTAAGTCTTTTGCTTTTTTAGCTGGGCATGGTGGCGCACGCCTTTAATCCTAGCACTTGGGAGGCAGAGGCAGGTGGATCTTTGTGAGTTCAAGGCCAGCCTGGTCTACAGAGTGAGTTCCAGGACAGCTGGTGCTACAGGGAGACCCTGTCTCGAAAAGACCAAAAGAGAAAAAGAAAAGCTGTGTCTCATGTCTTTGAAGGATGGCAAAAGCAGTGGCAGCTTCTGGGTAGCTGCACTTGCCAGAAAGACAGGCAAAACAACTGTGTTTTTTGTTGTTGTTTGTTTTGTTTACTTTTTTTCTTTTTACTAAGATCTCCAGTTTTATACCTGAAGTATAATTTCTCAGGCCTTACTAATTATTTCTGGCTATACTTTCCTTTTGGATGCTTAAGACCACACTGTTAGCCCAGATTAACCAAGGTTTTTGTTTTCTCAAGGTCAGTTGAAGATCTGGTCCTCAGGTTTTGGAGGGAGGGGAGGGAGCCCCTGGCTCCTTTAGGCTTTTCATTTACCAGTTCCATCCACTTGAGGACAAAGTCAGGTCCTGCTAGACCAGGCTTCCCTTTTTGAAGCATGAGCAGACTTTCTTCTTTATAGACTGGACACTGGCTGAGGTCCCATTAGTGGATCTCCAAGACCTCCCCGCACAGGAAGACTGGCGACTCACATTTGCAGGACATTTCAAGAGATACCCCAATGCATAGTCCCCTGGAAGTTAGTTGACCTCTGAGGGCAAGGAACAAAGTTATCCCTTAAGTCCCTCTGCCAAATTGGTATGGGCCTTAAATATGGTTGTTAAGCATCCAGAAAGCGTAAGTTATACCAGCCTGATACTTTTTTTTTTTTTTTTNAAAAAAAAAAAAAAAAAAAAAAAAAAAAAAAAAGAATATCTAAAAAGCTGGCATGGTGGTGCATGCCTTTAATCCCAGCACTCGGGAGGCAGAGGCAGGTAGATCTCTGTGAGTTCAAGACCACTGTGGTCTACATAGTGAGCTCCAGGCCAGCTGGGACTAAAGGGAGTCCCTGTCTCAAAAATAGAGAAAGAAAGAAGAAAGTAAGAAAGTAAGAAAGTAAGAAAGTAAGAAAGTAAGAAAGAAAGAAGGAAGGAAGGAAGGAAGGAAGGAAGGAAGGAAGGAAGGAAGGAAGGAAGGAAGGAAGGAAAGAAAGGAAATCATCTAAAAAAAAACCCTTCTTATTCTTCATAATTTCTTTTTCATTTTGATCCAACTAGTGGTATGAAAATCTCTCAGTTTTCTTTAAATCAAAATACTAAAAGTTATCCAGCTCTATAGCAGAACAAAAATAGAATTTATGAACTACATCTGTCTCTAACAAGTCTCAAGGACAGATATTTTTTGAAAAACTTTATCCTTTGACTATAAGTTCTTATATTAACAAAGAGTTGCCGAATTTTTAATTCTTTGTCTATTTTTACTTTATGTGTATGAGTGTTTTACCTACATGTGTATATAAGAGCACCACCACAGAGGCCAGAAGAGGGCACCAGATTCCCAGGAATTGTAGCTAAGGATGGTTGTTAGCCACAATGTAGGTGCTGGGAACTGAAACGGGTCCTCTGCAGGAGCCAAGTGCTCTTAACCACTAAGCCATCTCTCCAGGCCAAAGGTAAGAAAACCTATTCACAAAAAAAAAGATGGCTCAATAATGTATTATGCAAGCATTAATTACCAATTGCTAATAACCAACAAAAAAACAATACTTATAAATAATACAAATTATGTTTTTTGTATCAAAATTTATAATTATTTTGATAATTTGAAGATAAATTTTGTCATAAGACTTTAACAAATTAATGAATCCCAACATATGTACAACATAGAGCTGACACTGAGTAAAAGCCTGTTCTTTTAAAATACAAGATCAAGAAAATTTTAAATTTTTGAATAAACACATTATCAACCATTAAGTTTCACTCAAAGCTCAGAAACTTACTTCAAACTAAGTGAAGAACAATGCAAAGCCTCCCTCACCCAAGGTCATGAATTATAGCCTATGGCTATCTTCCGAGTTTCATATGACATTGGAACTATTAACTGAACTTATGTCTCTGGCAAGTTGGTTATCTCCATGTCTGGTAAAGTGATGGGAAGCTAGCAGAGAGAGTCCCCACACCCTTTAAGACACTAGAAATACAAATAAGGCCACACATCCTTTACTGCCCCTTTTATTCACTCAACAAACATTTACACAATAGTTATAATAGAAACTGCTTATTTCTTTTCATTGTTTAGTTCCAGCAAATCAAATGACTAGAAACAGATCAGTCGAAATTATGCAAAAGCAAAGTTTCTATACATCAACTGTCATTACTCCTTTTTCAGTTTATTCTTCTTCTTATAAGCACTCCATATTTACCAGATCCAGCCCAGCTTTATATATTTCTTTGTTCCAAAATAAAACACTATTCATCATTTTTATGATAAAAAATACCTTCAATTTTTCCGTCTGCATTAACTTATAGATGCGTTCTTTTAGGGATTTAATTGGTGTAGTATTCACTTGTGTGGGAGACCTGTGTCCAAAAAAAAGGGGGGGAAGGAAACATATTGATAAGGTTTGAATGTTTTTGTCCTTCCAAAATTTATGCTGTCACTTAATCCCCAGTGCAACAGTATTAAGAGAAAAGACCTTCAGAAAGTGATGAGGTTATGTGGGATCTGTCCCTATGATTGGCATTACTGCTTGAGAGACTGAGACAACCTGTTTGCCCATTTCTGTCCTTTTACATCTTCTACTTTAAGAAGATACACTCATGGGAGCCATCCTTGAGGAACAGGCTTTCACTGATAGAAGTCAATGAATCTCCTGACACCTTGATCTTGGATTTCTAGCCTCCAGAACCATGAGAAATTAGTTTGTTATTTATAAATTATCCAATCTAAAATATCTTGTAGCAGCCCAAATAAACTAATATACTCCTAGGCCAGAATGGCTTTTAAACTAGCTCTGCCCTACTCTACTGCCCATAGGCCTATTTATAAGATAGAGAACTGCAATATGTGTTCATAATCATTTATAACAGTATCAGTATTCCCAGGGCTAGAGAGATGGCCTAGCAGTTAAGAGCGCCGACTGCTCTTGCAGAGGACCCCGGTTCGATCCCCAGCACCCACATAGCAGCTGAGAACCGTCTTTGACTCCAGTTCCAGAGGAATCCGATGCCCTCTTCTGACCTCCACAGCATTGCATGACACGGGTGCATAGACTTGCATGCAGACAGTACATTCATGCACATACAAAATAAATAAAATTTTAAAAAAAGTATCAGTATTCCTATACTGAGTCTTAATATAATTTGCATAATTATTTCAATAACTAAATATTTCTTGTTAGGTATTTTTCTGTGTTATTACTTTCCTAAAACTATGTTCCACCATGGAACACTGGCTGGCTTGCCATGATCCTTCTGCTCTGCCTCCTGAGGGCTAGAATTACAGGCATTTCCCACCATCCCTGGTCCTAACAAACTGTTTATTGAATTTCTATACTGTATATGTAAGACACTTAAAAGAATAGAAGATTGTTTCTTTCACTGGTTTGATACTGAGGCATAGTAATGAGGTCTAAATATAGGAAATAATACAACCAATGTAATCAAAATCCAAAGTTATAGAGTAATTAAAAAGAAAAACACATAAAAATGAGAAGGTCACAGAGAGCATGATAAAGAAGATCCTAGATGTGTCTGGAGACATGGTGAAATACAGGCAAATTTAATTTAAAATGGACTCAGGGAGTAATTTTGTGTAAATAAAATCTTACAAAAAGAACACCTTCTCTCAGAAAATGATAGAATTTGATCTAAGAAAAAATTAAAATCAGCTATACTTCTACATAAAAGTAATTTTTTAAAAATAAAAACAAGGTAAAAGGAGCAAAGAAAAAGGTATCAACCCTGTGCTTTCTGAGGTTCCAGCACGAGAAGGAAACTGAAAATTTTTCACTTCTCGGAAGATACTTGGGCATTTTGAGGCAGAATGTGGAAGAATCATATCATGCCCATACAGAAAAGAATAGTCACGAAGCTAGTAAAGATGAGGGTAATGCATCAAGACCCTATGGAATCTCTTGGGAAAGAGAAGAAAGCCTGTGAAGCAGTCACACATGGACCCATGCAACTTTAGACGCAGAGCAGATTTCTAAACAACTGTGAAGATCAAACCGTTATTTTGTGAAATTTTTTATAATGTATTAAAATGATTATTTCAAGGCCAGGTGTGGTGGCGCACACCTTTTGTCCCAGCACTCAGGAGGCAGAGACAGGCAGACCTCTGTGAGATCAAGGCCACCCTGGTGTACATATCGAATTCCAGGCGAGCTGGGGCTACAGGGAGGCCCTGTCTCAAAAATACAAAACAAAAACAAATAAAATGACTATTCTAAAATCATTAATATTCCTAAAAGCCAGTGTTAATTAAAATATGACAATTTACTAAATCCTAATTTTTGTTAAAACTGAAAAGTATCTGCTATAAACTGAAAAGAATGCCAACATAAATGTGCACATATATATGTATATATAAACAGATAGATATGCACATTAATCTATATGCTGAAACTTTAACCATCAAATATGACTGTTTTTGGACATGGGGCCTTTAGGAGATAAAGGTTAAATGAGCACATAAGGACAGTCTTAATTTGTATAGGACCAGTGCTTTACATGAAGAGGGCAAAGTAGAGACCATATGTACATACACCAAGGAAAGGCCATGTGAGGGAAGGAAGAGGTTGGGGGGGGGGGGAGCTGTCAGCTTCAAATCATGTAGAGCTCTTTCCAGAACCCACTTGTGCTGCTATCCCAGGTCAGACTACAGGGGAAACAAAGAAGTTTCTGTTGCTTAACCACAAGTCTCTATCAGTCTGTGGTAAGTATTTAGCACAGCTAGAGCAGTATCAAGAGAGTATCCAGGTCTTAAATATAACACCAATATTCTTTACCAAATATTTTTCTTCATAATGTGAAAACCAATGAATGCCTATTCTGATATGTTTGGTGTGCACACCTGTCCTATTCTTGGGTGAACTATCAGTCCATGGAATAAGACCTCAGGTCTGGAAGAAGAAAGCTTGGCTACTTATTCACTGAGCTCTCTCTGGCACATTATTTACTCTCAAATCTCTAATTCTTCACTTGCCAAGTGGGGACGCTAAGGAAAAGAGTTGTCGTAAGAGCTAAGATTTAGCAAAGTCCTTGACATATAGCCAAACAAATAAATATCTTCTTACACCAAGACGCTAGAATTAAAACAACACTGAAAACAAAACTACCTGTCATATTCTTATGGAATACTACCCACTGAATATATAACCTCATTACATTTCAATGTCCAATCTTCCTTTAACTAATGTTTGCTTTCTTTATATTGTTATATAGCTTCCAAGTTTCCTATTATACATAAAAATTTTATTTATTTATTTATTTATTTATTTATTTATTTATTTATGTATGTATTTTTGTCTTTTTGAGACAAGTTTCCCTGTAGCCCCAGCTGGCTTTGAACTCAGTATATAGACTAGGCTGGCCTTGAACTCACAGATATCCTCCTGCTTCTGCCACCCAAATGCTGGGATTAAAGGCATCTGCCACTATGCCTAGCATAAATTTCTTTTATAATCAATCACGTACTTTTACAAAAATTCTCTAGTTAGCATTTATACATACACAGCTTCCACATTACATACCTAAAAAGTGTAAGAACAGAAGTCCCATTGGGATGAACTGCATTTTCGTCATCGTATAAAAGGTCTGCTTTGTTTCTGGTGGGAGCGCTGGCCGCTTCTTCATCCAAAAGAACCAGTAGAGTTTTCACAGTATCTCTGCCACAGTATGCAGTGCCATGATTTATGGAGTAAGATTTTGGCTAGAACAAAAATTAATTTTAAGTATATGTAATAATCATTCCAGCTAGGTTAATGTTTCTACTTCATGTATTACTATCTCCTTCCTCCATCAGTAAAGAAACAGAAAGCCAGCTACAGGAAGGAGATGTAAGGCAAGGGAACATTTCTTCCTTAAGCCATACTATAATCAACCTTGCCAAATTTCAGCTATACAAGAATAATACTATCAAAGAAGCCATAAGGTTCTGGTCAGAATAACATTAAGCTCTGGGTCAGAAAAATAGAATCACTATCAGTTAGGCTAATATGTGATCCCAACCACATAATTTAACCTCTTAACCTATGTATGCTTTTTCTTTCATACAAACAGGGGTTCTGGCAATCTAAGACAAACCCACAGATGGTTATTAAGATCTAACCAAGAGGAGCTGAAGAGATGGCTCAATAGTTAAGAGCACTGGCTGCTTTTGTAGAGGATCTGAGTTCAGTTCCTAGCACCCACAAGGCAGCTAACAACCATCCATAACTCCAGTTCCAGGAGATCCAACACCCTCTCTGGCTTCTGTAGGCATTGCATGGCATGGGTGCCCTTATACAAAAACATAAAAACACTCCTACACATAAAATAAAAATAAATAAAAATTTAAAATAACAACAATAATAATAACATTTAACTAAGAGCCCCATGTGGTGGCTCATTCCTATAATCCCAATACTGGGGAGATAGAGGCAGGATATTGAAGGCTAGCCTCAGTTACATAAGTTGAAAGCCAACCTACATCATATGAGACCTTGCCTCAAGAAAACAAAACAAAAACAAAAGATCTAATCAAATATAAAATTTTAAAAACTGGCACTCATTCATGATTATTCTATGTTCTAAGCACTATTTTAAGAAACTAAAACTACAAAGATGGAAATCTCTACCTTCAAAGAAATTTTAGTCCCGTTGATAAGATTAAAAAAAAGAGTCAAGCCACCCGTGGTGGTGCACACCTTTAATCCCAGCACTTGGGAGGCAGAAGCAGGAGGATGTCTGTAAGTTCAAAGCCAGCCTGATCTACATAGTGAGTTCCAGGAAGGCTGGGGCTACAGGGAGACCCTGTCAAAAAAAAAACAAAAAAAAAAAAAAAAAAAAAGAGTCTATATGGGTTTCTGTGCAAGCACAGATTATTTAATGACCTTATTACAATATGGAAAAATATACATGATGGAACTTCATTCCAAATAGCTTATCTTTTTTCTGCCAACTATACCTCTTCATTAGTCTAAAAACTAGCACATTTCAGGAGATCTCCCAAGACCACCTGAAGTGCAGGTAGGTAGGTAGGAGCTGGGTGCTTCAGCAAGGTGGATTGTTGTTTGATTTAATCTAGTTAATGTAGTTGTTTTTGGCTTAATTGGCTTTTGTGGCTGTGGGGGGCGGAGTTATCTTCCCAGCTGGTATAAAAGGTGGGGTTGTGTGAGTCTTGAGATCAGAGATCTCCCAAGGCCACCTGAAGTGCAGGTAAAAGAGTGCCCCCCCAACTGGGATTACAAAGGCATCTGAAGGAGGCAAGCAAAAGCAAGCCTTCAACACAGTAAAGAGGCATTTAGGATTTACATTGGAATACAGGCAAGGAGAAGCCCATATGCCAGGAACACGAAGAAGAGACAACATGCGAAAGGTGCAGGATAAGACTCGCCAAGATCTACCAACCCTGTGGAAGATTCCTACAGTGGGATCCCCCTGGGCAGGGCCCAGGACACAGATATCAGAAGCAAAATTGTGAACATACTTAAAGAAGTACAAGATTATAAAGAGCAAATCAAAGAATTAAGAAAAGAGAATGAAAAACTCAAGAAGGACCAAGACAGACAGAATGACAAACTCAGGAAGTGGAAACACTGAAAAGATCCCATGCTGAAAAAGATAAGGAAACCAACCAGTGAAGCAAAGAGATACAGGAAGAGATTGAGAAGCTCCAAAAGGAAGTAGAAATACTAAAGAAATCAAAGAGGAAATGAAAAAAGAAATCAAATACTCATCCAATCAAGAGGAAAGGAAGGGAAAAAGCCTCAGAAGCAGAATGGAGGAAGCAGAACAAAGAATATCACACCTGGAAGATAACACAGAACAACTAAAAACCTCAAGTAAAGATTATGAAAAATTTAAAAATACACAAAAGTGGAACAACCAGGAACTGTGGGACACTATGAAAAGATCAAACCTCTGCATCATAGGAATAGAGGAAGGAGAAGA
>VZQC01002875.1:1444835-1497123 GCA_009823505.1 Rhizomys pruinosus
TAGGTGTAGGAAAAGACTTCCTAAATCAGACAGCAGCTGCGCAAGAATTAAGGTCAACAATTGACAAATGGGACCTCATTAAACTCAAAAGTTTCTGTACATCAAAAGAAACAATCAAGGAAGTGAAGAGAAATCCCACAGAGTGGGAGGAAACCTTCACCACAGAAACATCTGACAAAGCATTGGTTTCCAGAATATATAAACTACTCAAAAAACAAAGAAGAAAACAAGTGACCCACTCAATAGATGGAGCAAAGAGCTGAACAGAGACTTCACAAGTGAGGAATTAGAGATGGCTGAGAAACACCTTAAGAATTGTTCAACATCACTAATCATTAAGGATACGCAAATCAAAACCACTTTAAGATATCATCTTACTCCAATAAGACTGGCTAGGATCAAGAAAACAAATGATACCAAGTGCTGAAGAGGTTGTGGAGAAAGGGGAACACTCATCCACTGCTGGTGGGAATGTAAACTTGTACAGCCACTATGGAAAGCAGTGTTTTTCTATGGAAAAGTTGGAATGAACTTGCCACCCAACTCAGCCATACCACTCCTGGGCATGTACCCTCAAGACTCACCCCACTGCAGAGATACATGCACGGCCATGTTTATTTCAGCTCTCTTCACAATAGCAAGGAGCTGGAACCAACCCCAATGCCCCTCAACTGACAAGCAGATAGAGAAAATGTGGTACATCTACACAATGGAGTTCCATGCAGCAGTAAAGAAAGAGGACATCATGAGCTTTGCAGGAAAATGGCTGGAGCTAGAAGACATCATGCTGAGTGAAGTAACACAGTCCCAGAAAAACAAATGACGAATGGTGTCCCTCATCTGTGGAGGCTAGTGCCAAGTATCTAGTTGTAAGTATTTCTTGTGCATAGCCCCTTGAGCTTTTGTCCAAGCAGTTGAGAGTGATACATCTTGGAAATAACAACAACAACAACAACAGAAAGGACTGC
Source organism: Rhizomys pruinosus (assembly GCA_009823505.1). Classification (NCBI taxonomy): domain Eukaryota; kingdom Metazoa; phylum Chordata; class Mammalia; order Rodentia; family Spalacidae; genus Rhizomys; species Rhizomys pruinosus. Next base: position 1,445,804 of record VZQC01002875.1, read on the forward strand.
ATCAAAGAACTGACTGAAACAGTGAACTGCTCAAAACAGTCAACCTCCACATGGAGAATATTGAAAAAAGACTGAGAAAGAGATGAAAAGTATGTTTGGCCGAATATATGAGCTCTGGTGGGGTGGGGAATAGGGTCGGGGACACAGGTCTAGATTTGATAATCTTGTACAAAATATATATTTTAAAAAAAAGTAATTACAAAATAAGATTCCACTTAAAAAAAACTAGCAACATTTCTCATTTTACTTAACTAAATATATTGTATAAAATCATCTTAATAAATATACACACATATACACACATTTTTAGAATATACAATATTTCACTTTTAAATTTTTTTATGGAATTTTTATGATTTTCATACAATATAGTTTGTATGAATACCAATATAGTGGTATTTAGGTCCCCTCCCCTATCTGAATGTCTTCCCACTGCCCCCACCCCAGCACAATATTGCTATAAAGAGTAAATGTATGCATGTGATGGGATTTATGTATGCATACACATGCCCTTCTATGTACAATTTTTAGAAATTTTTATCATTAAAGAAAAATCCTGGGGGAAAAGTCTACAAAAAAATTACATTATGGGGGCTGGACAGATGGCTGAGCAGTTAAGAGCACTGACTGCTCTTACAGAGGACCTGGGTTAAGTTCCCAGCACCCACATGGTGGCTAGCAACCACCCTTCCACTGTCCATAACTCCAGATCCAGATCATCTGATGCCCTCTTCTGACCTCTGTAGGTACTGCACAATACAAGTGCACCTACTACCTACATGTAGGCATTACACTCGCACAACTAAAAGTAATAAATAAAATATTTATTTTATTTTAAAATGCTTTGATTTTTTTTTAATTGACTCCAGATAGGCTGACTAGAACTCAGTGGATGAACTGGGACTGAGGAATGATTGGGGAGAGTAATTTGCCACAACAGGCCCTAACCCAAATGACAGAATGTATGAACTTCGGAGGGGAGGTATGGGAACGTGCCAATGGAGAAGGGGGGTTAAAGGTCAACAGGATTAACTGAGTAGTTATGTATGAAAAATAATAAAATATTTTTAATTAGATTACAGAATGCTGGGCGTAGTGGCTCATGCCTTTAATCCTGGCACTTGGGAGACAGAGGCAAGCGGATCTCTGTATGTTCAAGGCCAACCTGGTCTACATAGCAAGCTTCAAGCCAGCTGGGACCAAAGGAAGACCCCGTCTCAAAAAGACCAAAAAAAAATAACTATATTACAGAGCACTGTGATATTTGCTATGTGTCTACCCAGTGTAGTAGCATGCTGTGGAGTGAAGGATGTTCATGGAGGGGGAGACACACAGAGACGGGGAAGAACTTCATACGTTCAGGAACTAAGCAGAATGACAAGGTTAGGGGGCAAGATGAGGAAGACTTATGTGAGTCTTCTTAAATGAATCTCAAAAGCTGTGTTTCTCATGCCAGGAAGCTATAAGGAAGTCTGTTGCAAAGGTAAAATCTCTTATTTTATTAAGTAATTAGATACCATAGTCTTACAGATATTAGAAAAATCAGTGCTAGCAATGTGTAAAATATATCTTAGGGTAATAGTGTAAAAATGATCAAATGTGGAGCTACAAATTAAAAAAATCCCAATAAGCTAGTTTTAAAGTGAAGTGGTGTAAACTAAATAGCATTAAAGATAGTCCATAGGTCCTAAGACAGGGAGAGGGAGTCTCTAAGGATGTGATGCCAGGTAGGTTGAATATACACCCACAAACATTTGGAGAACACAAATTAGATTCATAGTCCTTTAAAAAAAATAATAGCAGACATAGTCTGGGGTAGGGAGGCAGGGAGGAAAGGTTGTGGTGCTGACAGGGACATGGGGCCTGAATACACTACATGAAATTCCCAAAGAATCAATTTTAGGGCTGGAGAGATGGCCTAGCGGTTAAGAGCGCCGACCGGTCTTACAGAGGACCCAGGTTCGATCCCCAGCACCCACATGGTGTCCGAGAACCGTCTGAAACTCCAATTCCAGGAGAACTCCAGTTCCGACACCCTCTTCTGACCTCCAAGGCATTGCACAACACGGGTGCACAGACTTCCATGCAGATAATACATTCATACATATACAAAAATAAATAAAATTTAAAAAAATTAAAAAAAAAATCAATTTTAGAAAAGAAAACAGAGCCAGGGTAGTGGTGCATGCATTTAATCCAGCACTCGGCAGGCAGAGGTGGGTATCAGTGAGGTGGAGGCCAAACTGGTCTATATAATGAGTTCTAGGACAGCTGAGACTCCAAGGAGAACTTGTCTTAAACAACAACAACAACAAAAACCAGAACAACAACAAAACAAAGCAGATTTAAAAAGGCTATTTGGAAAAACTTAAGTGACTAGACAGAGGAGTAAAATAACATGATAATACAATATTACATACAGATGCACATAAGCACAAACTCTTAGGAATTTCTCCTAGGTTTAACAATAACTTACTAATTATATATTCTATACAATTCAGGGAAGTAACTTAACTGCTCTGTGTGCAACATATTCTCACTGGCAAAACAGGGCAATGATGGTGTCTTTGCCCATTTGATTGAGGGACACTATTCCTAAATATCAAGTTCTCTGTTGTCGCTGTGCCAGGCTCCTCAGCTTTTATCAACATGGTTTTGGCCTCTTCTCTACTTGGTAGCCTTAGGCTACCCGATGAACTATAATGTACAGCTCCACTGCAAGTAAAACAAATTGCCTATCACAGTCTGCTACTTAACACGTAGTTTTCACCAGTACCAGAGAACTCCACATTGTTTAATACTAACTTCACTGGGTGTTATTTGATTGTACTTTCATGATTTGAGATTTAGTAGAAAAGAACCAGTTGGTGTGTATCACTATTTCTTTTTCCCACAAAGGGGCGAGAGAGACAAGTGACCTTAATTATCTGCAATAGTAACAGTTCCTGATTTATACTTGCAATAATAACTACTGATTTTATGTGTCAAGCTAGTCATTCAAAATATTGACACACATGAAATACATGGAGTAGCATCCGAATCTCACCCATGATGTACCTTTGAAGGAAACCTAAAAACATGCATTGTTAGAGAAAATAGATAAAAATGATCTGCAAAGACTGTGAATAAGTAACAAAACCAAAAGTTTTCTTCACGTACCAGGTACCATGGTGACACCTAAAAAAAAAGTGGCTTCTGTTAAGGGAACAAACACAATGATAGAAACCACACCATTATAGAGTCAGGGAGGGTGGCTCACACCTATAATCCCAGCATTCAGAGGGGAGGGGTACACGATAAGTGTGAGGCCAGCCTGGGCTACATGGTGAGTTCCAAATCAGCCTGAGGTAAAGAAGACTCTGTCTCAAAACAAATGAAACAAAATAAAACTAAGGAAGAATAAGAAAATACTCTAAAATTCTGTTCTGGGGCTGAAATCATGGTAGTTCCTTTTTATAGGTAAGAATCTATTGTATTTGACTTGCCAAGTAAGAAAATTAAGGAAAAAAGTATATACCCTAGAATTATACAGGAAAGAATGAATTGTGATAGACTGGAAATATAGGTAGGTAACAAAATATAGAAATAAAAAATAAAACCCTGAATACAAATTATTTTTAATAGGACTGTTGCTGTCCAACAGAGAAATTATTATTAGGATCAGAAATGAGACTATTATTTCATATCTAAGTAAACAGAAAAAAATAGTTTCATAAGAATAATTATCAAAAGGTAGTCCAAAGTACCTTAATATCAATTAAGAATTAAAGAATCCCATGCTAAAAGAGAGACTAGAGATTATCCAATGTCTTACTTTAACAGATACAATTTTTCCAAAAGACGTGATGATTTACTTAAGTTGAACATAATCCTATTGAGAAAATTAAATTTGTCAACATCATCTTAGAACACAGCCAGTCCAATCTTCTGACTTCAGTTCAACAGTAAACCATTTCCACAATGAATAGAAGAGATCATGTTTTGTGTAGAAGGGCAATGAAAAATAAATCCATTACCCGTGCAGGGCTGATGTCAGGGGTGCCACCAGCTACATCTTGTTGAGAATTGATAATATTTTTAATCCTCAAATGCAAATCCTCAACAACTTCTTCTACTGCTTTATAAAAAGGATCCCCACTGCTTTGGCCTTTGATCAGCTGCATCTTTATCACAGATAGTATCCGACCCCCTGCAAGGCTGAAAATCGAAAAAAGAGTGTGTTTATAAGTATTGCAAATGACAGTAGCTTAAAGCTTGAAAACTTTTTTTCTCAGTGTTAATCAACACCTTTCAAAGAATACAGCTTTGATCTTATAAATCAAACAGTAAAGCATTTAAGAAAAAGATAAAAACAATTAGATTAGAAACAAAAATGTTAAAAGTTTTTCTATAAGTCAGTCATTTTATAAGTTGCTTCTTCCTTGATTTGAAAGCTGAGGGAAAGAAATTTAGTTATATATGAAATATGATAGCAGATCAGATCCATTTCTGTACATACCTTTACATACCACTAGCACTTGGGAGGCAGAGGCTGGCAGATCTTTGTGAGTTCAAGGCCAGCCTGGTCTACAGAGTGAGTTCCAGGACAGCTGGGGCTACAGGGAGACCCTGTCTCGAAAAGACCAAAAAAAAAAAAAAAAAAAAAAAAAAAAAAAGCTTTGGGGCTGGAAAGATGGCTCCGATGTTAAGAGCACTGGATGTTCTTGCAGAAGACGCACCCACATGGGAGCTGACAACCATCCTTAACTCCGCATCCAGGGGATCTGAGGCCCTTTTCTCTTCTCCATGGGCACTGCATGACACAAGTGCCCTTACACAGATGCAGGCATAACACTCATACACATAAAAAACAAATAATTTTAAGCCAGGTGTGGTGGCGCACGCCTTTAATCCTAGCACCTGGGAGGCACAGGAAGGCGGATCTTTGTGAGTTCAAGGCCAGCCTGGTCTACAGAGTGAGTTCTGGGACGGCTGGGGCTATAGGGAGACCCTGTCTCGAAAAGACCAAAATAATAATAATAATTTTAAAATTTGTCCTTAAATAAAACTTCATATTTATTTTATTTTGTGATCTGCTTGTACCTTCAATACTTTGACCCATTTTCTGCTGCTCAATAAGGAAACCATACTTAATTCTACTGTATGTCATAGATACATTTAGCATATATGTACTACCATGGGCCCTGCTGGTATGGTTTTGGTTTGTTTTTGACAATTTCTTAAGGTCTTAAAGGTCTCACAGCACTAATTGCTCAAGGTCTCCCTAATACAGGGTAAACTATCCTATTACCAGGAGGTTCAGGACAGTCTAGTTTTGCCGTAAGAAAGTCTACGATGCCAAACACTGGGCCATTCTGAGTGCTTCTAACCACCATTCCTGGAAAAGGCACTCTGAAATTTTTAATACTAAAAGATATAATTTATACTGGGTATGGTGGCTCACACTTTTAATTGCAGCACCCAGCAGGCAGAGGCAGGCAGAGGCAGGCAGAGCAGGCAGATCTCTGTAAGACTGAAGGGTCACCCTGGTCTACATAAGCAAGTTCCAGACGAGCTGGGCTACAGGGAAATTGTGTCTTAAAAAAAGACCAAAAACAATTTATATATATTACTATTATTTGCAATGTAACAGTATTAGAGAATGTTACATTATCATAGTCCATGCTTTGGGAAGACAGCTCACTGAGCTTGGTGGGACTATAGGAAAATTTCCAAATATCCTTGTGCTGGAGAAAGTGGCTGACTATCCACAGAACGAAGTCATCCGATCTACTTGATTATTAAACTCATCCTCTACTGAGATCACCTTTTGATGAGCATTTACATAAGACACAAGTATCTTCACATCCTTTGACCATTCAGAGAGCTCTATCCACATACTTCTTCCCCAAATATCTTTCTCACCAATTTTCTAGTCATGCTCCTTCCAAGTCCCTGACCATCCAGCCAAACCATTGGCTACAGCCCATGAATCAGTATATAATCGAACCTCTGGCCATTTCTCCTTCCAGGCAAAATGTACAACCATGTGCACTGCCCGAAGTTCTGCCCACTGTGAAGACTTTCCTTCACCAGTGTCCTTTAGGGTTATTTCAGAAATAGGCTGTAATGCTGCAGCTGTCCACCTCTGGGTGGTGCCTGCATAGCATGCAGAACCATCAGTAAACCAGGCCCTAGTCTTCTCTTCCTCGGTCAACTGATCATCGGGCAAACCCCATGAAGCCATAGGTGCATGCTTAAGCACAGGAGGCATTGTAACAGGAGTGGGAACCATAGGCATTTGGGCAACTTCTTCATGCAGCTTGCTTGTGTCCTCAGGACCTGCCTAGGCCCTGTCACGTATGTACCACTTCCATTTAATAATGGACTGTTGCTGTGCACATCCTACTTTATGGTCCGGTGGGTCAGATAACACCCAGCTCATGATGGGGCAGCTCAGGTCACATGGTGACTTGGTGGCCCACTGTCAAACGTTCAGTTTCCACTAAGGCCCAATAGCAGGCTAAGAGCTGTCTCTCAAAAGGAGACTAGCTGTTTGCAGATGAAGGTAGAGCTTTACTCCAAAATCCCAAGGGCCTGGTTTACGATGGTTCTGCACGCTATGCAGGCACCACCTAGAGGTGGACAGCTGCAGCATTACAGCCTATTTCTGAAACAACCCTAAAGGACACTGGTGAAGGAAAGTCTTCACAGTGGGCAGAACTTCGGGCAGTGCACATGGTTGTGCATTTTGCCTGGAAGGAGAAATGGCCAGAGGTTCGATTATATACTGATTCATGGGCTGTAGCCAATGGTTTGGCTGGATGGTCAGGGACTTGGAAGGAGCATGACTGGAAAAATTGGTGAGAAAGACATTTGCTGTGACAAAACACTCTGACCAACACCAACTTGGGGAGGAAAGGGTTTATTTAGCTTACACCTCCTGGGTCACAGTTCATCACTTAGGGAGCCCAAGGTAGGAACTCAGGGCAGGAACCTGGAGGCAGGAGCTGAAGCACAGGCCATGGAGGAGTGCTGCTTACTGGCCTGCTCCCGTGGCTCATGCCCAGCCTGCTTTCTTATACCGTACACAACAACCTGCCCAGGGTGGCACCACTCATTATGGGCTGGGCCCTCCCACACTGCTTGACAATCAAGACTCCACAGACGTGGCCACAGGCCAATCCAATGGAGCCAATTCCCCAACTGAGGCTCCCTCAACCCAAGTGTGTCAAGTTGACACTAAAGCTATCCAGCACAATCCTCAATCTTTTCCTCTGAAAAGAACAAACAAGAAGTGCCACGGAATGCTGTGAGTGGTAAACAATCTGTACAAACAGGTTTTCCCGGAGGCAACCATCTCTAGCAGCAACGTCCAGCAAAGTGGCAACCTGTGGGCCAGCAGCAAGGCAGAGAACAGAGGGGTCTACGCTTGGTATAGCCTTCCAAGAGGGAAGAGCTAGTATAACTGTACACAGTATAATTCAGAGCATACTAGTATAACCGAATTTACTCTTTGTAATTTGGAAGGATTTTTCTAATTTTTTTCTATATAGTAGTGATATGGAAATACAACTGTTTGGGGTTTATTGATTGTATACTAAGCAACACTATTAAAACTCTGCTTTTAATAATTTGCTTTTAGGTTCTTTGAATTTTTACCTATATAATCATATCATAACCAAATAGTTTTATTTCTTACTTTTCAATTATTTTATCTACTGTTTTTTTTTTCTTGCCTTGCTAATTTGAACTTGTCACCCAATACTGTGCTGAAAAGAAATAGTGACAGTAGGAATTCTCATCTTAATCTTAAACTGAATGCCAAAATGTTTTATAATTAATTAGGATTCTATAGAAATCAGAAATCTATAGAATCAGGTTATAGTCCACCTTCTTAGTTACATTTTTATACTGAGATATCAGCCCTGTAGGGTTCCTATGAGACCTGCAAATTGAGTGTTCCCCTCAGACTACAGTGGTTCTAAGAATACATTCTCTGGGTTGGAGAGATTGTTCAGTTGGTAAAATGCTTCCCACACAAGCATGAGGACCTGAATTGGACCCTCAGCACACACATAAAAAGCTGGGTACAGTGGAGTGCTCTTCTAATGCCAGAGCAGGAATGTGGAGACAGACAGATCCCTGAGGCTCACTGGACAGAGCCTCACCTATTGCGGAGCTCCAGGTCCCAGCGAGAGACCTTGTATATCAAAAGTCAAGGTGGCCAGCGCCCAAGGAGGTTGATCTCGAGCCTCCACACCCATGCACATGGGCGCGCGCGCGCACACACACACACACACACACACACACACACACACACACACACAGAGAACAGTATCTCCAGTTCACCAAATATAAGTGGCCTCCCCTTTTCACTAGCCTCTTGGGCTTTTCTCCACCTACTCCTTGATCTATACTTTAATTACATTTGCCTACCAATCAATACATTGAGGAGCATTTTTAAAATGTTACCCAGCATTATTCATTTCTATCAATTAGTCAATCAGGGGAGCTAGCCTGCCCTACTTCTGAAACCAGAAGTCTAGGCTGACTCTAGGAATCCTTTCATTTATAAAAGAACCTTCTTTCTAAGCTGTTATTTTTTTATTTAACTTCACTTAAAAACGTAAAAACAAACTGGATGAAATGTAGTCAAGACTAATCCATAATTAGCACTTTAGCACTCTGCATTTTTTCTGGGAGTTTTAGTAATAAATTCTGTAAAATACTTTGACTTAATTAGCAACACTTGATAAGAAATTGTTTACAATATGTTGCATGTATGCTTAAGTCAATACAGCTTTCCCTAAGGGTGAGTACTAAAGTGACTATCCATAGACCTCAGTGATATGAGCACTGGTAAAATGCAGCTGGTGATATTTCTTGCTTTACATGATGTGTGCTTCCATATGTTAAAGACTTGTGGGGTCATTTTGGAATAAAACTGGTTATGACTTGATTCTAGTGTTCACCTAGGGGCTATTAAGGCTGGCTATAAAAAATGTAATCCTGACAGCTACAGAATATTCTATGTGTGTATAGTATAACTAAAACACATTTTAATTTTATATAATTTACATGTGTAAATAAAAATATATAATGTAATATTTAGGTTAATTATGTATGTTTATTAACTCTAAAAATAGACTATCAAAAAATTTGGGGGAGAGATTCAAAAGTTAATAAAATAGGAAAGAGTATCTTAGTTGTAATTAAAAGAATAAAAGTTTCAAATAATATTAGGTAAAAGTTATCCTTGTCTTTTTTTTCTCCATTCCTTCTAGAGGAACAAAATTATTGAATTTTAAAGATGACATAATTCACTGACAGAGCTATATTTAGAAAAAAGAACTTCTAAGATTTAAATTTCAACTACATGCTAAAGTTAGCATTTTTGACTACTGGCTAAACAATAGCAATACCATTGCTACAATTGGTTTATTGCTATAAGCCAGTCATTAGCCCTTCTAATATCTTTTTGGCAACACACTGGCTTCATTCAAGCTCTTATTTCTAGAACTAGATACTCCAGAAGTTTTTAAGTCATATCAGGACATCTGTGCCATGCACTGGTGTTACAAGATGAATAAAATGTTTTTAAGATGTCATAACATAACTATAAGATAGAACGTATAGAGGGAGTTTGATTGGAAAAGAACAGGTGTTCCCCCAAAATACATTATTGCTATTTTAAATAAGCATTAAAATAGAATTTAGATGAGAAAATCAAAGTGTACCTCTTAACTCTATCACACCAGAGTCCTGGGGCAGAAAAAAAAGAATATTAATATAAACCCATAATTATTTTTTAAAAAATAGCTGGAAGAAAACACTAGGCAATAATACACGCAAATAATTGTCAATACTTCAATTTAATTTATTGTTCTTCGATTTACTGATCAAGTCATAATCAAGTACCTAGCTTTTCCATAACATATTCAAGAATTTGATAACTATTTGCTGAGATACCTTTCTAAAATTAAATGTGCTTACAGGTGCTACATAAGTTCAAAACAATTATAAAATATTTTAAACAAAAAAATTAACATTACCTCAGAAAGTTTTCAACCGTATTAACATTCAATAACCATATATTTAATCCAATTATATAATGCAGATGTGTTAAATAGTTACATAATAAATACAGCATTCTGAAGTTCTAAAGAACAGGAATTAATTTATTTAACCTGACTCTTCCAAGCCATGTTTCAGGTAAATGTATAATATGCATTTTCTGGTGGCATCTGCTGGCAAAGTACAGCAATGCAGCCAGCTTAGCTAAGATGCCAGGAAACACTGGCAGGGAATCGGTGTCAGAATGGATCATTTTATTTTTCCTGTCTTCTCTCTCTACCTATTCTCATTCTTCCTTAGACAAAATGATTATTGAAATTGCCCCCTTAAAAGGAGCACGGGGGCAGGATTGATGGTTGTTTGGGCTTGCCAAGGAGGAACCTTCAAGCATTCCTTGGGGAAAACATGACATTTTTTAGCAAAGAAAGAAAGAAGGAAGGAAGGAAGGAAGGAAGGAAGGAAGGAAGGAAGGAAGGAAGGAAGGAAGGAAGGAGAAAATCCTCCAACTCAGGTGATAGGTGTATGTATATATGTATATATTTATATATGTATATATTAATATATGTATATATATGTGTATATATATATATATATATATATTGAAGCAGTACAGTTGGAGAAAAAAATGGAATTTCCATGTTAAAGTATCACTGTATTTTGATGCTTTTTGGGTATCACAAGTTTCATTTTGTGTGTGTGTGTGTGTGTGTGTGTGTGTGTGTGTGTATGAATGTACTGTCTGCATGCAGGTCTGTGCACCCGTGTCATACAATGCTGCGGAAGTCAGAAGAGGGAGTCGGATTCCCCTGGAATTGGAGCTCTCCTGGAATTGGAGTTTCAGTCGGTTCTCGGCTGCCATGTGGGTGCTGGGGATCGAACCCTGGTCCTCTGTAAGAGTGGTCGGTGCTCTTAACCGCTAGACCATCTCTCCAGCCCCCACAAGTTTCATTTACGTTATTATTGTGTATTATAAAGTTCAACTTAAAATAAAATAAAAAAATAATACAACGTTATACTCAAACACAGAAATTAAACACACCTGTATCTCTTAAGTTATAAACTGGAGAAACAAAGACAAAAAGCTAGAGTGAAAGAGAAGCTAGATCACACACAATCATGCGTGTGAAGCTAGATCATACACAATCATGCGTGTCACCCAGGGTTCCTGAGGTTTTATCCTGTATCCATTCAGCTATACACATGAACTTACATATATGTGTATTTTTAAATAGGCTTATTAAATACTAAATTTCTCCTTGGCTTTTCACACTATCTAAGCATTATTTCTCTCTCTTTCCTCGTTGGGAGGTTATCTAATCCCAAGTGGGTGGTCCTAAAGACAAGTACACATGAATACCGCTAAATGAACAGAGTCCAGTGTGTGCGTGTGCATGCCTGTGTGTGTGTGTGTGTGTGTGACAAATACACATGAGTACCGCTAAATGAACAGAGTCCAGTGTGTGCATGTGCGTGCGTGTGTGTGACAAGGGATTGGGGGGAACATGGGAGGAGATGGAAGGAAACTGAGATGATGAAACTGCTAATACATGCACTTACATGCATGCAGGCAATACACTCATACACAAGAAATAGAAATAAAAAAATAATTTTAAAGAAAGTCAAATGAGAGGAGCTGGTATAATCCAAAGGAGAGAGGAAGAGGAACAGGACTTACAGATAGGTTTCACGCTTCGGCTTGAGTAACTTCAGACAAAAAGGTGAATATGCTTAGGAGGAGGTAGTTGTGAGAGAAGATAAAGATTCATATTCTGTACCTGCTAAATTTGAGGTATCTTTAAGGCACATGTCAGAGACAGTTGAAAATATGCTTATGAAATTCTCCACCACAGTTAAGTTCCACTAAATAATAGATCTAGAAGAATTAACATGTATGAAGTTAAAAAAGGTAGGTAGAGCTGGACGTGGTGGTGCATGCCTTTAATTCCAGCACTTGGGAGGCAGAGGCAGGTGGATTTCTGTGAGTTCAAGACCAGCCTGGTCTACATAGTTCCAGGCCAGCTGAGGCTACAAGAAGACCCTGTCTCAGAAAGACAAAAAGAAAGAAAAAGAAAAAGATGTTGGCAGAGTATGACATTGCAGAAGTTAGGAAAGTATTCCAAGAAGTGACCAAATTTGAGGGCTCAAGAAATTCCAAAGACCATAACAATGGAAAGATCACAAAGATCATGGGCAGAAGAGCTACAGCACTGGGCGGGGGTGGGGAAGGGGGGGTGAATGAGTCATCAAGGGTACACAACAAAATTATAACCTACTATGTGCTAGAAATTGTGCCTAGCTAGGGAATATTAGTGAAGAAAACCATCCAACTCATGAGGAAAGTTGGGGAGAAATACACACATTCGATGATGGGAAATAGGGAGGTCAAAAGGGAATATCATATTTTTCAAGAATTTGAGCAAAAGGAAAAAGGAATTGTAACAGAAAAGATGCTTTGCTGGTTTTTCTTATAATTCTTATAGATTACAGCTGAAGGACAAGTACAAGGAAAGGACAAGCCATGGCAAAATGAATAACGAATGCAAAAGAAGGTCATCCACACCCCGTATCTCAATTACTTCACATTTATCCTTCTGGATCCAGCTCAATTATAACATTTACCCCAACATGCATTCCTGACACCCTTATCCCAAGTTTCCACAAACCAGGTCCAACCAGGTATTTCCCACTGTACACTCCCATCTACCATTATATAGGTAGGGCATATGACTTTAGTTTTTAATAGTTTTACTATTTTAAATTATAAAAATGAACATTTTATTGTTGTAAGAAGAAAACAAGGTTGGTTAAGTGGACTAAAGTTTAGATGCCTACTTCTTTAGGGTCTTTCCCAGGAGAGGGAGCAAATATTCCTTCTGATAATATTGGATACTTAAAAAATGGCTGCTAAGTTGAGGAAATCTATTTTCTTATCCAAGATGCCTATAAAAGAAATGTACTTCCATTTTCCTAACCAGATAGTCTACTCAAATTATAAAAGATTCATTCGATTAAATATATGCATTTATCTTAGTACTTGTCCCAAACCTTACTAAAAATCACATAAAAGAAAATCCATAAAGAAAAAGAAAAGAGGAGAGAAGGCAGTCCCCAGTGACAGCAGAGGCATTTCATCAAAGTATGGAAAGACAGACAAACAAGTACTGACTACCCAGATCAAAAAGGTAAAAAATAAAATAAACCAGAGCCTAGCGTCATGGTGCACACCTTTAATCCCAGCACTCAGGAGGCAGAGACGGGAGGATCTCTGTGAGATTGAGGCCAGCCTGGTCTACATAGTGAGCTCCAGGCCACCTGGGGCTACAGGGAGACCCTGTCTCAAAAAACAATAAAAATAAAAATAAGTAAATAAAAAAGATAAACCTCTGCAATATCTGAGAGAAGAGGCACATCATGACGACTCTAGAAAGTGAAGCTAATATACAAGTAGTGTCAAAAACAGAAGGCGTTTGATGCCTGCATCTGAAATGTGGACAACCCTAACAGTCCCTCTCCCCTTATCACAGAAAGCAGGATCACTCAGAGGAAAAATCCAGGGAAGCTCCAGACCCAAAGTAAGCCTGGGGGTGGGGTGGGGGGGATTCCAGACTCAAAGACAGGAAGGACTGAATATAGAGGCAGAAAAAAAGTCCACAGACTGAACTGTAAGGCTCAGTGTCTACTAGCCTACTCTCAAATCCCAGAGTACTGCCAGGGCAGATTTATAGCTTTTGGAGATTAAAGCATAGATCTGTGGAAATTGTTTGGAAAGCCCCAAAGAAAAGACCTCCAGTTTTAACTGACATTTGGAGAACTTAGTCCCTAACAAAAGGGCCAACTGGCAATCATGCTGTAATTAAGCCCACTATGCAAAGCTGCTGATCAGCATTATAAAGCCTCACTTTTAACTAGGAAGGGACAGGTCAGAATCGCCTTTAATCCTAGCACTTGGGAGGCAGAGGCAGGTGGATCTTTGTGAGTTCAAAGCCAGCCTGGTCTACAGAGTGAGTTCCAGGACAGCTGGGGCTACAGGGAGACCTTGTCTCGAAAAGACATTCAAGAGGGTGTCGGATTCCATGGAACTGAATTAAAGACGGTTATCAGCCACCATTGGGTGCTGGGGATTGAACCCAGTCCTGCAGAGGCGTCATTCTATTGTAACCTCTAGGCCATCTCTCCTGCCCCCCCCATACCTTTAAATGTTTGGATACTTGTCCCCAGTTAGTTGTGGATGTTTTAGGAGATTTCAGGAGGCCGAGACATGCGCTTGTTGGAGGAAACATTTCCCCGGGAGTGGTCTTTTGAGAGTCATAGTCTTGCCAATTTTCGCATAGTCATTATGCTGTCCTGTGGCCTTGCCTCGAAAATGTGATTGCTTGGCTTGCTGCCCAGGCAGCTCTTGCCACCACGCCTCCCCTACCATTATGTGTTCTAACCCTCTGAACCTTAAGCCAAATGAACTTTTCTTCGCATATAGTTGCCTTGGATGTGGTGTTTTAGCCACAGCGACCAGAAAACCAATACATTAACTTCACAAACTAAATTGTAATTTTAACCTCCCAAATCACTAAAAAAATAATTAAGTCATTTGGTTGTTCATCATAGGTAGCACATTCATTTATCAGAGCATTGGAGCTTGGAGGGAAAGGCTATGCCCCGTCACCATCAGATCCGTTAAGGGCACATGTGAAAGGATTGTCAGAGTTTATTCATTTCATTGACAAGTTACAGGAAATTCTTGGAGAAACACCAGATCCAAGGTAATAATTCATAAGTTAAAAATGCGTGTTATTTGTCTGCCTTAAATCTTACAGAATCAGAGGTAGGAATGAAGGTAATATTGAACTCACCCAGCATCAGACCAAAGATAGGGAGAAGAAATAAATACACAGTGGATAAATTCATAACTTGGCATGGACTTCTCCTGAACTTTGTTATGATGTTTCAATCTTTTTGCGCAAACTCAAAAGCGTGTTCAACCAAATTTGCCTTAGCCAGGAGCAACTATTTTTTTTTTTTCTTTTTTTTTTTTTTGTTGTCTTTTTGAGACAGGGTCTCCTTTGTGTCCCAGCTAGTTGGAGCTCACTCTGCTAGAACAGGGCCTGCCTCTGAATCACAAGAGATCCTCCTGGCTCTGCCCTCCGGATGCTGGGATTAAAGCTGTGACCACCACTAAGCCAAGCAGAGCTATTTTTTACTTTATCGGAAGAAAACAGATTTTCGGACGACGAAAATGACCAAAATAATTTTTTTTAAAATGCCTCTTATTTAGCATGAAGGAAAGAATACCTAGGAATGAGGCAGAAAATGAAAAGCGATGAATTCTTCTCTATTTTTTCCTTTGTTTTTTTTGTTCTTGTTTGTTTCTTTTGATTTTGTTTTTAGTTTTTTTTTTTTTTTTTTTACACAAGGTTTCTTCTTCTTCTTTTTTTTTCTTTTTTTTTTTTTAATCTGGTGACTTCCATTTGTCATATAGGAAACTGAAATGTTAGTTGATTAATTTTAGGGGCTAGGAGTTGATTGTACTTGTCAGAAATCCTGGGTTGGGCTGTCTCTTGGGCTGTTGTGCCCATGACATTGTTTCAATAACAAGAGCTGGCCTAATTATTGAATATTTCTCGTGCTAGAATGTGGTGCAAAACTCTTAGTGGATTATGTGTGAGCACCAAGGACCCTGAACATAGTAGGGTACATGGCTAGTTTGCAGGAACCCTTAGAAATGACAGAAACTGAAACAGGAGATCAAGTAATTTACTTAGATTACTTGTTATTAAGAACAGAGCTGGAGCCTGTACATCCGTTCTGACCCTGTCCCAGTCTCTTATCTTTTTCTGAGGAACTTCTTTCCCATGTTTAAGGTTGCAATTCGTATTTTTTCTGTGTTATTTAATGTGTGTGAGAGAATGGAGGTTCAGAAGACAGGGATGGTAAGAGTTGGTTCTCTTCTTCCTCCATGTGGATCCATGGGGAATTGAACTGAGGGGCTCTCAGTGCTAGCAGCAAGCACCCTTTTACCCATTGAGCCACCCATGGGGAAGCAGAGAGTGAACAGGAAGTGGGGCTGGACTGGTGAGCTTCAGGCTCACCCAGCTACACACTTGTCCACAGTGAGGCCTCTTCTCTAAAGGTTTACAACCTTCCCACCACGCACCACCCACCTGGGGTCCAGGTGTCGCCAAACAACATGGGAGATGGTGGGGGAAATGGTTCCCAACTCAATCACACACCTACATTCTCCCCCTTTTTGCTTTGCTTCCTAACTTATTTTCCATCAGTTTTGTTATTGAGCTTGACAAGAGAGTTAAATTTCATGTTACTACTGTGCCATCTACCAGTTAACCTTCTGTCCTTGAAGACATTTCTTCCAGAGAGTCTCACCTTTGCTTGCTAGGCCTGCCTCAGGCTGGTCACTGTTCTATGGACCTCATAGCTTTATTTTTCATTGGTAAGATCGTTTTTTTTTTAACCTTTTTAAATGTTTATTTAAATTTTTTTTTTTTTTGCCTTGTTGATTTACTTCTGCATGAGTTGGTGCCCCGTTTTGTGCATTGCCGAGGCTGAGGTCAGAAGAGGGTGGTCGGATTCCCTGGAACTGGCAGTTCTCTGGAATTGGAGTTAAACGATGTGTTCTTGGCCCCACCTGTGGGTGGCTGGGATCAGAACCCCGCCCGGTCCTCGTAAGCATGGCGTCGGGCGCTCCTAAACTCTCGGCCATCTCCCAGCCCCCTCATTGTGTAAGATCTTTATTTTGACTACACGTAGCTTTCTGTCTCAAAACCAAACACAGGCGAAGAGATGGCTCAGTGGGTAAAATCGCTTGCAGTACAAGCCTGACCACCTGAGTTCCTTCCTAAAATCCTATGTGCAGAAGAGAGAACCACTCCTGAAAGTTGATTCCTTGATATCCACCATACATGCCTGCCATGCCAGCTCCGCACACACACACCACACACACACACACACACACACACCGAAATAAAGCATGAGACAAATACCTTTATTCTCTCATTTGATTTTCTTAATCTATCTCAAATTGCTATCATATTGAATTTAAAAAAAAAAATTGGGGCATAAGGTGTCATACCTGTATTGTACAGTCCTTGGGCGCTGAATAAGAAAATTGCCTTGTGTTCAATGCAAGCCAGGGCTACCATGTGAGACTTTGCCCTCAAGAGGGGAAGAAAATATTTTTAAAGGAAATAATATGTTATGTGCTTCCTGGATGGGTTTAGTTTGTTTCTAGCTAGATCAAGGGTTTTTTGTTGTTTGTCAAGCAGCTTTTTTTTGCCCTTTTTTATGTTTTTTGGGGGTTTTTTTTTTTTTTTTTTTTTTTTTTTTTTGTCTTTATTATTTACCTTTTTNATAAAACAGGGCAAAAATAAAGCTCTGACAAACAAACAAAAAACCCTTGATCTAGCTAGAAACAAACACCATCCAGGAAGCACATAAAATATTATTTTCCTTTTAAAAATATTTTTCTTCCCCTCTTGAGGCAAAGTCTCACATGGTAGCCCTGGCTTGCATTGAACACAAGGCAATTTTCTTATTTCAGCTTCCCAAGTACTTACAATACAGGTATGAGCCATTATGCCCACTTTTTTTTTTAAATTCAATATGATTAGCAATTTGAGATAGATTAAGAAAATCAAATGAGAGAATAAAGGTATTTGTCTCATGCTTTATTTCGTGTGTGTGTGTGTGTGTGTGTGTGTGTGTGTGTGCAGGAGCATGGCATGGCATGGCATGTATGTGGATATCAAGGAACAACTTTCAGGAGTTGGTTCTCTCCTTCTGCCATAGATTTTAGGAAAGGAACTCAGGTGGTCAGGCTTGTACTGCAAGCGATTTTACCCACTGAGCCATCTCTTCAGCCCCTGTGTTTGCTTTTGAGAAGAAAGCTACGTGAGCAAAATAAAGATCTTACCAATGAGGGGCTGGAGAGATGGCCTAGAGGTTAGGAGCGCCGACCGCTCTTACAGAGGACCCGGGTTCGATCCCCAGCACCCACATGGCGGCCAAGAACCATCTGTAACTCCAATTCCAGGAGAACTCCAGTTCCAGGGGAATCCGACACCCTCTTCTGACCTCCGCGGCATTGCCCAACACGGGTGCACAAACTTGCATGCAGACAGTACATTCATACACATACAGAAATAAATAAAATTTAAAAAAAGGATTAAAAAAAAACGATCTTACCAATGAAAAATAAAGCTATGAGGTCCATAGAACAGTGACCAGCCTGAGGCAGGCCTAGCAAGCAAAGGTGAGACTCTCTGGAAGAAATGTCTTCAAGGACAGAAGGTTAACTGGTAGATGGCACAGTAGTAACATGAAATTTAACTCTCTTTGTCAAGCTCAATAACAAACTGATGGAAAATAAGTAGGAAGCAAAGCAAAGGGGGAAAGTAGGTGTTGTGCTTTGAGTGGGAACCATTCCCCACCATCTCCCATGTTGGGACACCTGGACCCAGGTGGTGGTGCTGTGTGGGAAGGTTGTAAACCTTTAGGAGACAGAGCCTCACTGGTGGAAGTGTGTAGCTGGGGTGAGCCTTGAAGCCTCACAGTCCAGCCCCACTTCCTGTTCACTCTCTGCTTCCCCAATGGGTGGCTCAATGGGTAAAGGTGCTTGCTGCTAAGCCTGAGAGCCTCAGTTCAATCCCTGGATCCACATGATGGAAGAAGAGAACCAACTCTTACACCCTGTCTTCTGAACCTCCATTCTCTCACACACATTAAATAACACAGAAAAATACGAATTGGCAACCTTAAAATGGAAAGAAGTTCCTCAGAATAAGATAAGAGACTGGGACAGGGTCAGAACGGATGTACAGGCTCCAGCTCTGTTCTTAATAACAAGGTAATCTAAGGTAAATTAACTTGATCTCATGTTTCAGTTTCTTCATTTCTAAACTGCAAATAGCAATGTCACCTACTATGTAAGGGTCCGTGGTGATCACACGATAATCCACCTAAAGAGTTTTGCACCACATCTAGCACGAGAAATATTCAATAAGTAGCAGCTCTTGTTATTGAACAATGTCATGGCACAACAGCCAAAGAGACAGCAACCCAGGATTTCTGACAAGTACAATCAACTCCTAGCCCCTAAAATTAATCAACTCAACATTCAGTTTACCTATATGACAAATGGAAGTCAACCAGATTAAAAAAAAAAGAAAGAAGAAGAAAGAAAACACTTTGATGTTACATAAAAACAAATTTCAGATGAACCAAAGGTTTACAGATACAAGAAAATGAAACATAGCAGGAAAAGAAAATAGAGAATTCATCGCTTTTCCATTTTCTGCCTCATTCTAGGTATTTCTTTCCTTCATTGCTAAATAAGGCATTTTAAAACATTATTTGGTCATTTCTAGTCCTCAAAAATCTGTTTCTTCCAGATAAAGGTAAAAATAGCTCTTGCTGGGCGTAGTGGTGCACACCTTTAATCCCAGCACTCCGGAGGCAGAGCCAGGAGGATCTCTGTGAGTTCAAGGCAGCCTGGTCTACAGAGTGAGCTCCAAGCTAGCTGGGACTAAAGGGAGACCCTGTCTCAAAAAGACAAAAAAAAAAAAAAAAAAAAAAAAAATAGTTGCTCTCTTGGCTAAGCAAATTTGGTTTGAACACGTCTTTTGAGTTTGGCAAAAAAGATTGAAAATCATAACAAAGTTCAGAGAAGGTCCATGCAATTATGATTTATCCACTGTGATATTTATTTCTTCTCCCTACTCTTTGGTCTGATGCTGGGTGAGTTCAATATTACCTTCATTCCTACCTCTGATTCTGTAAGATTTAAGGCAGACAAATAACACGCATTTTTAACTTATGAATTATTACCTTGGATCTGGTGTTTCTCCAAGAATTTCCTGTAACTTGTCAATGAAATGAATAAACTCTGACAATCCTTTCACATGTGCCCTTAACGGATCTGATGGTGACGGGGCATAGCCTTTCCCTCCAAGCTCCAATGCTCTGATAAATGATGTGGCTACCTATGAATGAAAACAAATGACTTAATGATTTTTTAGTGATTTGGGAGGTTAAAATTACAATTTAGTTTGTGAAGTTAATGTATTGGTTTTCTGTCGCTGTGCTAAAACACCACATCCAAGGCAACTTATGGAAGAAAGAGTTCATTTGGCTTAAGGTTCAGAGGGTTAGAACCATAATGGTAGGGGAGGCGTGGTGGCAGAGCTGCCTGGGGCAGAAAGCCAAGCAATCACATTTTCGAGCAGCCACAGGAAGCAGAATGACTGGAAATCTGGCAAGACTATGGACTCTCAAAGCCCACTCCCGGGGAAATGTTTCCTCCAACAAGCCACGCCTCCTGAAATCTCCTAAAACACCACCACTAACTGGGGACAAAGTATCCAAACATTTAAAGGCTATGGGGGGGGGCAGGAGAGATGGCCTAGCGGTTAAAGAGCACTGACTGCTCTTGCAGAGGACCTGGGTTCAATCCCCAGCACCCAAATGGTGGCTGAGAACCGTCTTTAACTCCAGTTCCAGGGGAATCCGACACCCTCTTCTGACCTCTGTGGCATTGCACGACATGGGTGCACCAACGTTCATGCAGACAGTACATTCATACACATAAAAAATAAATAAAATTTAATAAAATAAAAAATAAAAAATAAAGGCTATGGGGAACTTTCATTCAAACCAGCATAGCTGGGCACGTTTACATACATGTAGGAATACAGTGAAAATGAAACACAGTATATGGACCTGCCACATCTTGACTGAGGAGTAAAATGATCAAAAGAGCAAGTGCCCCATGGAATTCATGCTGGACAGAGTGAGAGCAATAGCTCTAACCTGCAGGGGGACTGAGGTGCTACCTTAGAGAAGAAATGAAGGATTGAAGGACATGTTCAGATTCATACAGACAGGTCATTGACTATAAAGATTCTGTTTATGAATGTATTTTTATTTAGATTGACGACTGGCTATTGGGATCATTATGCAGAATAAATGCATTTTCAGTAGGTACTGTTCTGTTGTTAAACAGGTGAACAGTCTGATAGTTCAGTACTTCCAACCCTCCACTTACCTCTACGTGAAACTCACATTCTAGGATGTGCAGTTAAAACACCTGCCTGCACATGGAAACAAATGCATAAATGATGGCAATACCCAAGAATACCTCCACCAAAGGTAAAATGTTCTAAAGCAGTACTTTCCAAAATCATCCTAAGAAAAACGCATTAGGAAATAATTTCAGGAAAAGGTCCGCAGTCAAATAGTTGAAGCAACAGATTAAATAAATATAGAATTCATGTATGATATTCTAAAAACCTAAAAATTTTAAACTAAAAAAAGGTTAACTTTTAATAAGGTATAAGCAAGTTTCTTCATTACAGGTTTTGTCAGGTCCCTGCAGTTATCCTGTATAACTTGATATATAAATATAAATTGTGTAAAAAAAAATCAGAGATATAGACTACTTCTGAAGCTTTTGCCCTTGGAAACATTTTTAAGAGAAGAATTTCTACAGCCAGGCACAGCACTCCATGCTTACAAACCCAGCACTTGGAAAACAAAGACAAGAGAACTGGGAATGTGTGGTCAAAAAGAGGGAAAGGGGAAGAGGAGGATGTGTGTATTTACTTATTAGAGCTAACAGCACTGTACAGAATGTGTCCATTTAGGAAAATAGTGCTTTAGAGAATTTCTTCCTTTCTAAACTTGAAAGATACAGTTAAATGAAAAATAACAATGGATTTCCAACTAAACACATAACAAGCTAACTATTTAAAAGTTATTTCATTACAGTTACAAGAAATCCTCATTAAAGTATACTGCTCAAGGAGTTTTAAACAAACGTGAAAATATAACACATCCATACCAAAAAGATAGACATCTGTTTTTCTTGAGCCGCGTGTTTCAAGTTGGTGAAGGCTTCTCTCCCCAGTCCTCTATCAGGAATATTGAGGATATGAGCCACAGCCAAGTCGTTCTTTGAATTTACTAGCAGATCCAAATACGAAACAAAAATTTTCTTTGCTAACAGATGTACCTGTACGATAAGTTATTCAGTTATTGTCTTTATTACAGTTGTTCTAAATCTGTAATATCATCTTTACATGCAGTAAAAACACATAGAATCATGCCATTGCAATACTGCACTTCATTCTTTAGGCAAGAGGAATTATCAAACTGAAAACACAAACACATTGGACAATCAACATACTATTTCTCACTGAAATGCACTTTAATGACAAGAAACTATGAGCAAATAACAACTATTGTAATTGTCGGGAGATGGTTCTTAGGAAATGATATAAAGACAGTTCACAAAGCCTCACTGAGGGTGCTTTATCTTATCCCCCTGCAAAAAATCTGCAAGTAAATAACAGCCAATGATACAGTTTCCAGAAACTGAAGAGCATCCGGACATTTGATCCCATGTCTATAACTCATTGTAAAGCCAGATACAAGAACTAAAATGTGAGAATTACCAGGTATTAGTTCTGATATTACCAAATAACAATTAAAGATCAAAATAAAGAAAATAAGCCAAATGTCAAGAAAACAATAGCATTTAGTTGATGCTGGCATTAACTTACCTCAGGGAAAGATAACAGATTCATAAGAAATATATAAGCCATATAGGCAAGCCATACATAAGCATATTAAATATAAAAACATCTTAAGAATTACATGGGCTAGAGAGATGCCCCAGTGGTTAAGAGCACTGGCTGCTCTTGCAGAGGACCCAGGTTTGATTCCCAACACCCACATGGTAGCTAACAACCATCTGTTGTAATTCCAGTTCCACAGGAATCTGGTGCCTTCTTCTGACCTCTGCAGGCATTGCATGACAGGAGTGCACTTACATACATGCATGCAATACACTGATACATGTCAAATAAAAATAATAAGTTAAAAAACATTTTAATATAAGAATTACTATACATAGTCCACCCCACACCAGGAACTTTCCTGTCTCTCCAGAGACCCACAGCAACCCTCATCAGAGAAAGTTTTCTGGCAGTACATGGTGACTAACAAAGAGACCTACAACTGGTCAAGGTATAGGCAATGTGAGACTGCAGGGTGCTCACACCTAAATGGGACTCTCCTCAAGGCTCAGGGATCATTGTAGAAGAGGGGGCTGGAAGAATCTAAGAGTGAGAGGACTACAACCAAATGTTCTCCAGACACAACAGGGCAGAGGCACAAACAAACTCACGGGGTTTGTAACACCACACACAATACTGCAAGCTCAAGACAAACAAAATCCCAGCACGGAGAGGGAAGGTGGGCATGGTGTGCCTCCTAGCCGAGGAACAAATGGCAACTGGTAGCTGGTAGGAGAGGAAGAGCCTGTTTGCTCTAAGGGTGTTGCACTTGATAGGCTGACCACACTCCCGCTGGTGGCCACACACCCACCTGTGGATGGGCAGCACAAACTGGACTCAGTAAGTTTTCAAAGGGAAGAGGACACAAAGTCAGGTGGGTAGGAAAGGAGGTGTGGACCGAGGAAGGAAAGGGTGGTGAATATGATCACATACATTTTAAGAAATGATCAAAGAAAAAAACTAAAAAGTAAAAATAAAAATAGAAAAAATTAAGTTCAAATATAAAGTATAGGTAATTGTTAAACACAAAAATATTATAAACCATTTTGCAGAGATAAAATTGTATGGTTAATCACATAAATATTGATAGTTATGTTTCACTGTTTAAAAAAAGATGCATTTGTGAAATAACAGCTGCATAGTTCAGGTAGAATCTGAAGAGAATCCAGACGTAGATGAACACAGATGCAGTGTTTTGCTTTATTTGCAAAAGTACAAAAGGAATGATGAGAAAGTCTTCAGTAACTGGGCCTGGAACGTCAGATCAACACTGTTCACATGGGACCTGGAACATCAGATCACCACTGTTCTCACGGGACCTGGAACATCAGATAGCCACTGTTCACATGGGACCTGGAACACCAGATCACCACTGTTCACATGGGACCTGGAAGGTCAGATCTCCACTGTTCTCATGGGACCTGGAACATCAGATCGCCACTGTTCACATGGGACCTGGAACATCAGATCGCCACTGTTCTCATGGGACCTGGAACATCAGATCGCCACTGTTCACATGGGACCTAGAACATCAGATCGCCATTGTTCACATGGGACCTGGAACGTCAGATTGCCACTGTTCACATGGGACCTGGAACATCAAATCACCACTGTTCACATGGGACCTGGAACATCAGATCACCATTGTTCACATGGGAAAAGAGATGAACCTCGACCAAAAACTCACACCTCCTACTAAAATAAACTCAAAACGGATCTAATATTTAAATCTGCAATAGAATTGTAAAATTTCAGAAGAAAACATGGGAGAAAAATCTTTAAAGCCTGGAATTAGGCAGAGTTCTTGGATATAACAACAAAGCACTACCCGTAAATTAAACTTCAGAAAAATTAAATTAATTCCATTCCTTCCATGGCTGCTCCTCTTCCTCCTGCCCTATCAACTCCTTCTACACTACCTACCATATCAACTCCTTCTACAGTAACTGCCATATCAACTCCTTCAATACTACCTACTGTATCAACTCCTTCTACACTACCTACCATATCAACTCCTTCTACAGTAACTGCCGTATCAACTCCTTCTATACTACCTACTGTATCAACTCCTTCTACACTACCTACCATACCTTCTGTTCAGGAATCCTACGTGTTTCTATCTCTATCTCATACATTACCCACTTGAAATCTTCTATCCCATTCTCTCAGATAATGAACTCTCAATTCTAAATTCAATTCAATATTAAAACAAGAAATTCATAAATCCTCCAATAACATCAAAACCCTAAAATCCCAGTGATACATCCTTTGCAAATTTTAAAAACTATATTTGGGTTATTTAAATTTCCTTAGCCCATCGCTAGGCAGTCCCCTGTGGGTTGTTGGTCAGTGAGGCCCTGACACCCTCAAAACAATACAAGCTACTACCATTGCTTTTGATTGCCAATTAGAGCTAAATGGTAAGATCCTATTGTTGAAAACACAACACACTTGGGTTATAAGACATAGAGAAATCAAGCTGGAGCTGGCTTGGTTTTATAGTGCCAGGTGCTATGCACACGGATGGAAGAGAAAGGCTATCAGTGGTCTTATGTGGTACTGTGCATGCTATTATTGGTCTCATGTGGCACTGTCCATGCTACGATACTGAACAGCCAGGCAAGATGTGCCCACTGTGACAATAATGACAAAAAAGGCTCATATCACAGAATGGAATTCATGGCTGGTACTCTACACCTGGTCAAAAGCCCATAACTAGGACTAAGGAGATAGCTCAGAGGGTAAAGGCACTTGCTGCCAAACATGATGACCTGAGTTCAGTTCATGGGCCCCACATGGTAGAGGAGAATAGACTCCAAAACTAGTGTTCTCCTATGACTTCGACAAGTATGCCATGTCAAGTGCATGCCCACTCACACAAGTAGACACACAGACAGATAGACAGACAGACAGACACACACACACATACAATAAATAAAAATGAAATTTTTAACATTTCTTTTTTTAATTAATTAATTTATTTTTATGTGTATGAGTTTACTGTCTGCATGTAGGTTGATGCACCCATGTCATGCAGTGCTGCAGAGGTCAGAAGAGGGTGTCGGATTCCCCTGGAACTGGAGTTAAAGATGGTTCTTAGCTGCCATGTGGGTGCTAGTACTCGAACCTGGGTCCTGTGCAAGAGTAGTCAGCGCTCTTAACAGCTGAGCCATCTCTCTAGCCCCAACATTTATTTCTTAGATTTTATGTGTATGAATGTATTATCTGCAGGGATGTAAGTACACCCTTCTCATGCAGTGCCACCAGAGGTCAGAAGAGGGCAGCAGATCCCCTGGAACTGGAGGTATAGATGGTTGTTAGCTACCATGTGGTAATCAAACCCAGGTCCTCTGCAAGAGCAGCCAGTGCTCTTAACCACTGAGCCACCTCTCCAGCCCACAAATGTAATTTTTTTAAAAAGCCCCATGGTGAGGAAAAATATATGAAATTGGGAGAGAATAATGGCAGTGGACTAGGGAAGGACCTAGAGGGGAAGTAATAAGAGATGAATTTGGGGACGCAGACCAGCATGCACCCAGGGGAGGCCCACCTGCCTTGATGCTTTATGCACACTCCTGCACCCATTGGAGGCTTGGTAGCAGCCAGAAACCTCCCAGCTTCGGGTTCAAGCACAAGGTGTAGGTGGATGTAGACTGTGGCCAGCAGGTCAAGCAGGATACCTGCGCGAGCCAAAGTAGCAACACAAGCCCCCCACCCCCATCCCAAGCTGGTGGAGCTGGAGTTAGGAGGATCTAGCAGGCACAGTATTCTAGTCTGCACAGTATTCTAGGGATTCCTGTCTCCACAGCCAACGTTGAGGCACCAGAATCCAAAGAAAGAAAGAAACAAACAAGCAAATAAACAAACAAACAAAAAAAAAATCCACATGCCAAAGACACAAAGAGAAAATACCATGGGAAAGGCTAATAATAATCCACACCGAACTCTACCAACCCTACAGAAGATTCCTACAATGAGATCTCCCTGGAAGGAAACCAAGACACGGACCTTAGAAGAATTGTAGACATATTCAAAGAAATCAAAGACTATAAAGAACAAATTGGAGAACTAAAGGAAGAACATGAAAACCTCAAGAAGGACCTAGAGGGAGATAATGACAAACATTGGAAAGAACTAAAGGGAGATAATGAAAAATGTGGGAAAGAACTAAAGGGAGATAATGACAAATGTTGGAAAGAACTAAAGAGAGAAAATGACAAACTCTGGAAGGAAGTGAAAGTGCTGAAAAGACCCCAGGCTGAAATGAAAACAAGAAACTGACCAACAAACCAAGAAGCTACAACAAATGCAAAAGGATTGAAATTATTCCATGCATTCTTTTTTTTAAAATATATTTTATTATTATTTTTATGTGTATGAATGTACTGTCTACGTGTAGGTTTGTGCACCCATGTCATGCAATGCCACGGAGGTCAGAAGAGGGTGTCAGATTCCCCTGGAACTGGAGTTAAAGACTGTTCTCAGCCGCCTGTGGGTGCTAGGGACTGAACCTGGGTCCTCTGCAAGAGCAGTTGGTGCTCTTAACCGCCAGGCCATCTCTCCAGCCCTATTCCATGCATTCTATCAGACACATGATCATCTCAATTGATGCATAAAAAGCCTTTGACAAGATCCAGCATCCCTTCATGTTTAAAGTTCTAGAGGGAACTGGACTGAAGGGAACATTCCTCAACACAATCAAAGCCATATATAGCAAATCCACTGCCAGTATCATGCTAAATGGAGAAAAATCGGAACCATTTCCCTTAAAGGCAGGAACCCAGCAAGGCTGCCCCTTATCACCTCTCCTCTTCAACATAGTGCTTGAAATGCTTGCTAGGGCAATAAGACAAAAGAAGGAAATTAAAGGAGTACTAATCAGAAAAGAAGTTAAACTATTCTTTTTTGCAGAAGATATGATAGTTTACCTAAGGGATGCTAAAAATTCCATCAGGAAACTTCTAGAAACAATTAAGAGTTTCAGTAATGTGGTGGAATACAAAATTAACCTAGAAAAATCAGTAGCCTTTCTTTACACCAACAATAAACAAGGCTCCAAGCCAGCTGAGACTAAAGGGAGACCTTGTCTCAGAAAAATAAATAAATAAATAAATAAATAAATAAATAAATAAATAAATAAGAAAGAAAGAAAGAAAGAAAGAAAGAAAGAAAGAAAGAAAGAAAGAAAGAAAGAACTTTTCACTCAAAATAGCTCAAAAAAAAAAAATTAAAATACCTGGGAACAAACCTAACCAAAGATACCAAAGATCTCTACAACAAAAAAATTTAAACCCCTGAAGAAGGAGACCGAAAATGACATCAAAAGATGGAATGACCTCAAATGCTCATGGATTAGAAAAATTAATATAGTAAAAAATGTCCATTTTACCCAAATTGATATTCAGATTCAATGCAATCCCAATCAAAGTCCTCATGAATTTCTTCACAGACTTGGGGAAAAAAATCCTTAAATTCATATGGAAAAACAAAAGACCCCAAATAGCTAAAGGAACCCTTAGTGAAAAGTGCAATACAGGGGGGATTGCTCTACTAGACTTCAAGCTATATTATAGGGCCATACTCATAAAGACAGCCTGGTACTGGCACCCGTTGACTAATGGAACAAAACTGAAGATTCAAACTTGAGCTCAATTTCAGCTACCTCATATTTGACAAAGACGCAAAAAAACCTCAGTGGAGGAAGGATAGCATCTTCAGCAAATGGTGCTGGCAAAACTGGATCACAATTTGTAGAACAAAATTAAACTCCTACCTCTCACCCTGTACAAAAATAAACTCCAAGTGGATCAAAGATCTCAACGTGAAACCCAAAACACTGAAGGTGAAAGAAGAAATTGGCAACAACCTACAAGACATAGGCATAGGAAAAGACTTTCTAAATCAGACAGCAGCTACACAGAAAATAAGGTCAACAGTTGACAAATGGGACCTCCTCAAACTCAAAAGCTTCTGTACAGCTAAAGAAACAATCAAGGAAGTGAACAGAAAACCTACAGAGTGGGAGAAAATCTTCACCAGTGATTCATCTGACAGAGCATTAACGTCAAGAATATATAGACTACTCAAAAAACAAAGAAGAAAACAAATGACCTACTCAAAAGATGGAGTAAAGCACTGAACAGAGACTTCACCAGTCAGGAAGATGGCTGAGAAACATCTTAAAAAGTGGTCATCATCATTAATAATTAAGGAAATGCAAATTAAAATCACTCTCAGATACCATCTCACTCCAATAAGACTGGCTAAGATAAGAAAACAAAGGATGGGCTGGAGAGAGGGCCTAGCAGTTAAGAGTGCCGAATGCTCTTGTAGAGGGCCCGGGTTTGATCCCCAGCACCCACATGGCGATTGAGAACCGTCTTTAACTCCAGTTCCAGGGGAATCCATAGCCCTCTTCTGACCTCCGCAGAATTGCACAACACGGGTGCACAAACCTACATGCAGACAGTACATTCATACACATACAAAATAAATAAAATTTAAAAAACATATTTAAAAAAAAGAAGAAAGAAAACAAAGGACACCAAATTCTGGAGAGGTAATAGGTAAAGGGGAACACTCATCCACTGCTGGTGGGAATGTAAACTTGTACAACCATTATGGAAAGCAGTGTGGAGAACCCTTAAAAGACTCAAAATGAGCCTACCACCTGACCTAGCCATACCACTCCTGGGGTATATACCCATAAGATTCATCCTACCTCAAAGATACATGCACATCTATGTTTATTGCAGCTCTCTTCTACAATAGCGAAGAGCTAGAACCAACCCAAATGCCCCTCAACAGACAAGCAGATGACAAAAATGTGGTACATCTACACAATGGAGTACTACTCAGAGGTAAAGAAAGATGACATCATGAATTTTGCAGGTAAATGGATGGAACTCGAAGCCATTATGCTAAGTAAAGTAACACAGTTCCAAAAAAACAATGGCAAATGGTTTCCCTCATTTGTGGATGCTAACACCAAATCCCCAGCTGAAAGGCAAGCTAAACAACATTAATGTTACATTTCTTTTTATCTGAAAAAAAGAGATGAATTTGATCAAACACACAAATGCATGTATGAAATTCTCGATTAAAAAAATAACAAGAACTTACATACACACACACACACACACACACACACACACACACACACACACGCACCCTACTATATATAAAACCAAACTTTTACCCTTCCACATCTACAGCTTGTTCTTACAAGTTCCATCCCTGCAATCTGTGCTGCTGGGCAAATATTAGGACAAAGTATTTTGGAGTCCTCACAGACAGAGTGTTTCTTTTACCTCATGGCTGCAATTGGACATGTATCCCTGTCATTGTGGTCAGATAACATGGCATTATGGTTCCTTGCTCTTATATGTGAAAGTGGGTTTTAAAAAGTCTCCTTTGGAGAAAAAGTCTGCATAAATAGTTGTGAATCCAGAAGGAAGGGCCTAAGCTGAGAAAAGTTCACAAGACTGAAGCTTTAGTAAGACACCAAAAATAAACTGATTCTGTCCATACCACAAAGTGTTTGCAATGTGTCTAGAAGCTGGACAGTTTTATTTAACTTCCTGTCCACTTCAAGTTTATTTTCCTCTCCTTTAATTCTAACTATGACAGAGATATCCAACCTTAATTTGAAGTTGGGATTTTTTTTTGGGGGGGGGGTCTTTTCGAGACAGGGTCTCCCAGGTAGCCCCAGCTGTCCTGGAACTCACTCTGTAGACCAGGCTGGCCTTGAACTCACAAAGATCCACCTGCCTCTGCCTCCCGAGTGCTAGGATTAAACACATGTGCCACCATGCCCAGCTGAAGTTGGGATTTTTAAATGAAAAATATTTACAATTTTTTTCTTGCTAATGCAAAAATGCTTACATATAATGAAAAAAATCTTAAAACCACAACTAATATACTGGGAGAATGTATTTGACTGAAGACCTGGAGAAGGAAACTTTTTATATATTCTACTTCATTACTCAGAATGTCTAAAGCAACAGTTTAATGCCCTAGGGAAAACAAAGTAAAATAAAAAAGAGGAAATAAAAGGTTTATTTCTGTTGGGTGTAGTGGTGAACACCTTTAATTCCACCACTCGGGAGGCAGAGGCAGGTGGATCTGAGTTCAAGGCCAGCCTGGTCTACATGTGAGTTCCAGGCTACCAGGGGCTACAGGGAGACCCTGTCTCAAAAGACCAAAAAAAAAAAAAAAATAGTTTATTTCTTCAATCCATTAAGTTGTTCTACTTGAAGAATCAGATGTGGCATTAGTGTGTTTGGTAACAAGAATATATCTTTGCAAGAATGAACCCCCAAAAGTCACTTCAGAATTTTAAAAATACTTCCAAACAATACTTTATAAAATGAAAAATTACAAGTTTCAAGAAACAGCAGCAAAGCTAAGAGGGTAGTTGTCTTGGGGTCTTCTTCTGCTGCTGGGATAAAACACTGACATCATGTGTCTGGGGATACCTGAGGAGACCAGAAGAGGAGAGCGAAGGCCCTGGAGCTAGAGCCATACACTGTTGTGAGCCACTCGGCTCGGGACTCCTGGAAGAGCAGCAAGTGCTCTTAACTGTGCAGCCATCTCTCCAGCCCTTCTCTATGCATGTTTATACTGGATAAGTGTAGATGCCAGAAAACTATGACATGAAAGGGGGGAAGCGAAGCTTTAAGGAGAGGTGTATGTAGAGTAATAGAGCACAGGGGAAATGAAAATGAAAAGGGGATTCCAGGGAGTAGAGTCCAGGTGGGGATGGCAGGGTAGAACGGTGCTGGAAAGGAGGAAAGATAGCCAAAATTCAGTAGAGAGGAAAACATCATAAGAAACCTGCTACTTCACATGGTAAATAAAGTTCACACACACACACACACACACACACACACACACACACACACAAAGATGATCTTTGCCAGATGCACATGAATGAGAAGTTATCCAGGGGAACTCCTTTCTCCATTAAATTTGGCCATCACCTTCCTTGTAGGAATCTATCAGAGCTGGGGTCCCAGACTTCCTCTGGGTTTCCTTATCCTCATCCTCATCATGTCATCAAGATATGATGATGACTAATTTTCTCTCCATCTATGTTGCAGTGTTAACTCCTCTAAGTGAATTTGTTCTCTTCTCACAATGTCTTTTAGCAATGTTTACCTGTGATTTGAGGAGTTTGGCTTGGTGTGTCTGTGCCTGAGACAGTGAGAGACGCACAGTTCTGCCCCTCTATCCTCAGTATCTGCCCCTCTACCCTCAGTATCTGCCCCTCTACCCTCAGTATCTGCCCCTCTATCCACAATTATCTGCCCCTCTATCCGCATTTAAATGCCATCAACGTACTTTCTGTATATGAGTGGATCACCTGAAACCAGTTATCACTTTATTTCACTGAGGCAATTTATTTATCATACTTTCTAACCCCAGAACTAGTAAACTAAAGGAAGCTACTGGTGCCAAGACCAGTTGTAAATGAAAGCTTTCTTGTTCACCAAAAAGAGGTAATTTTATGGCAATATTAAAATTTCTATAACAATTTCTAGTAATAGTAATGAATTAACCAACTATAAATTAATAGTAGCAAGCCTCTCTGACACTATTTCCGAAAGCAATAAAAGGAATCCATAGAGCAGATATAACACACACACACACACACACACACACACACAAAATTTTTTAAACTAGATCAGAGATAAGATCTGTAAAATACATATACTATACCTATTTGATATATAGAAATGTTTACCCCTTAAACGAGAAAAAGCCAACCAATTTGGTTAGTATTTTGTCAAGATTTGCGACAAGAGCCAACAATGAGAAAGCAAGTAGAAAAAATTAATTTTAAACAAAAGAAAATATTGTATGTGTTATAAACCAGCAAAAAGAATCTGATGCTCTAGATGGAAAACATTGTGCCCATGTTTGGTCAGTGCCACTTAACCTTGGCCCAAACTAGGAGGTCACTGATTTAAACATGGCATTCTCAATAATCTCCAATGTATTACCTTTGCAAATTGAGTTTGACTGAAACAACTTAAAAACTTTTAAGGATGAAAGAAGAAAAAACATTGGTAACCCTAACCAACAACAAATTCATGACTTGAAGAGGACGGCATCTGCTGTAACTACTCTCAGTACCTTTCCATCATCCTGGTTGCATTTCACTGGTGACGTTGGCACATGAAGATTAGTTTCATCATCTCCTGCAAACTCTTTGCCAGACAGAAAGTTCCGTAGTTCAAGCTGCAGAAAACATACAGTATAGGAAATAGAGTTGTGCATCATGAATGCTTCACCATTTACTGCCACTGATGCTTCAGCACAAACTATTGCATTGCATCTGTGGGCAGTTATTAATAAACAGGATACATTTTTGCATACTTCTGCATATTGTCACAAATCCTAACTTGACTGATAAACCATAATCTTAGTTGGAAATAAGACTTTACATACACTGCTGTCCTCATCTTTTAAAAAAAAGTATTTCTGGGGGCTAGAGAGATGGCCTAGCGGTTAAAAGCACTGACTGCTCTTGCAGAGGACCAGGATTTGATTCCCCAGCACCCACATGGCAGCTGAGAACCATCTCTGACTCCAGTTCCAGGGGAATCCGACGCCCTCTTCTGACCTCCATGGCATTGCACGACACAGTGCACAGACCTACATGCCGACAGTACATTCATACACGTAAAAAAAATAAAAATAAAATTTAAAAAGTACTACTATTTATTTTATGCATATTGCCTTCATGTCTGTAAGTGCACCCATGTTGTGCAGTCCCTGTGTAGCTCGAAAGAGGAACTGGAGTTATGAACCATTGTTAGCCACCATGTGGGTGTTGGGAACCAAACCTGGGTCCTCTGGAAAAGCAGCCAATGCTCTTAGCTGCTGAGCAGTCTCTCCAGCCCCAGCTGTTCTCTTAAGATATTTTTTAATATTTTGTTAAATAACAAATATTGAAATGATAATTCAACAATACATTATAACTAAATGAGGACATTAGAAATATTTAAGAGTCCAGGAATTTTATCAGGATATGTCTATATATGTCTCTTTTCTCATCAGGATATCCAAGTAATCACTAGGTAGGCTAGGCTTCCCTTCAGTTAACTGATGATTTATTATGACAAATACAGTATGGAGTTAATTATGACCCCCCCATTTGCATCCATTCTCATTTCTCGGACAACTATCATTATCATGTCATCTACCCTTCAGGGTCTCTTTATTTTTCTCTCATTTCTTTACCTTATGTTTTTTCCATACTTTAAAAGTTTATTATATTTAGCCTGGTGTGATGGTGCAGGCCTTTAATCCCAGCACTTGGGAGGCAGAGGCAGGCAAGGCCGCCTAGTCTACATAGTGAGGTCCAGGACAGCTGTCTCAAAAAAAAAAAAAAAAACAAAATTTTTTCCCTCTTTTATTTGTTTATTTTTAAGGGATTCTACAATAACACAGTTGTTTTCAGATAACATTGATGTTACTCAGTTTGCCATACAATTAGGTAATTGGTGCATTTTGCAAGTATCTATGTCCAAATTTTGAACAACCCAAGGTTCCCATAGTCCAGTTGGTGATGCTTTTATGCACAGGCATGTTGATCAATTAGGAATCCAGTCTATATTGTTGTAGGCTCATGATTCACCCCTATCTCTCCACAGCCCTTACATTCTACCACACCTCCTCTTCCACAATTTGTTCCATAGGCTTTGGGAAAGGGGCACAAGTGGGTGAGAAGAAAACAGTCTACTTTCTTTGGAGTTGTCATTTTGGACTCTAGTCTGTTCAGGTTGTTTCCCTTCATGGGTTGACAGCTTTTCCAGTNCTTTTTTTTTTTTCTTTTTTTTTTTTTGGTCTTTTCGAGGCAGGGTCTCCCTGTAGTCCCAGCTGTCCTGGAACTCACTCTGTAGACCAGGCTGGCCTTGAACTCACAAAGATCCGCCTGCCTCTGCCTCCCAAGTGCTAGGATTTACCCACACCTCTGAGAAGAGCCAGAACACCTGCCCCTACACCTGAAAACGGGCTTGGCCAAGCAGCAGAGAAGGACGCGGCTGGAAAGTAAGCGTTTTGTTTGGGGAAAGAAAAGAAAGCTTCTGGACACAGTAGGT
The DNA here is from genome assembly GCA_009823505.1 of Rhizomys pruinosus. Taxonomy (NCBI): domain Eukaryota; kingdom Metazoa; phylum Chordata; class Mammalia; order Rodentia; family Spalacidae; genus Rhizomys; species Rhizomys pruinosus. Next base: position 1,480,548 of record VZQC01002875.1, read on the forward strand.
GGTACGGCCCTTTATAGAAGTAATATCTAGCTCTGTATTTAACAGCCACAGTGTGTTCAAAAAGCCGAAGGTCTGTGCCCTGGATGGACTTCGAAGGTCTCTGGCTGGCTTTCTGTGTTAAAGTGAAACCCCAGTGTCACCGCTTTTGTATTCTCTGTTTCAACAGTGAGATGGTGCTGCGTGGCTTCTTCCACGTTCTGAAGCAGGAGCCCTTCCCACTGCCTCACCCTCTCCATGGCCGCAGCCTGCTTCCTGCGATCTCGTCTGGCCCTGTAGACTGAGGGGGCGAGCCCTTGACACAATGAGTTTCCAGACTGGGGTTGTTGGGCCAATACAACTGACACAGACGGTTCCTCCTCGGGGGCCTCCAGACAGTGCTCTAACTGCCCACGGGGCCGCTTGGATACAGGCTTCCTCTTCCTAGGCCTGCTTCTGGAGGCAGCTGTGGCATGGGTTGGGGGGTCCTGGGAAGGGTATGCAGACATCAGAGGGCCACCTTCCACGCCCCCTTCACAAAGACTGCTGCCACTTCCCACAGGTGTCCAGGGAGCACTACTAGTCCTGTGTTCGCGTTTTCTCAAGTTTGGCCTCATCGGGAGAAAGGAGCTTTCTCAGTCACAGTTCAACACAGAGCCTCGCCTCCCTCGGGCTTGCCTTCCCACTTACTATCTTAGACCGCTGCCCTGGGCAGTTGGAGCTCGAGCCTGTGCTGGTCCTTGAGCCCAGATATCCTGCCATCTCTGAGTCACCTATATGGAACCTCCTGCACGTGCGCCTTCTTTGTGGGATAGGATCTAGTAAGTCTTGTGTATTCAAGGTGTCACTCCCTGGGTCTAGTACGCTCTGTTTGGTTGTGTGTTGCCAGCTGACATCCTTCTCTGGCTACTGGAAACCTCTGGATGGGTCGTGGTTTCTCTCTCTCTCTCTCTCTCTCTCTTTCTCTCTCGCTTGGTTCTGACATATTTCTACAAGTAATAAAAGGTGACAAGGCTTTGGTGCAGCACTTAGAGAAACAAAAAGGCTGCCCCACCCGCTGAGGCCAGGGAAGTCCGGTGTTCTCCTCCGCCTGATCAACAGGAAGCAATTCAGCTTTTTCTTAGACAGAGACGGACCATCTCGCCAGCCCACAGACAGCACTTCCTGATCTTGCCCAGAGCGTCCACGTATCTCTGTGTCTAAGTTCTTGCTGGCCACAGGTCTGATCTGATGCTGTGGTTCAGATGCCCGTGTTCATAAAAGCAAGCACTGCCTCAAATCTCTCTACCTAGCAGTCCAGTTAGAAACTGGAGCATTGTATGCTCCTGGCTGGAGAATTAGGAACTAGAGAGTAAAGTGTAAAGAGACTATATAATTACCATATTTCCAGAACTACCCCGTCTTTATCTTAATTCCTCAAAATCCCTGCATTATTTACACTGTATGTAACAAATGAGAAGCAAACTTCACCAAGGCCATGAAAATTCATGACTACCAAGTTCAGAACTATGGTGATATGTACCTTTAAATACACAGCACAAATTTGGGTTACATTTAATGCACTTTTGAAAAATCAGTCTGCAGACTGACTTTTTTTTTTTTCCCTCAGTGGAAATTTCCTTGGAGAAACCATTTCAGAGTTTCCTTCCTGAACTACCATCTAGCAGTTCAGTTTAATTTCTGGTGTTCTGCAGAGATATGTTGATGTTTGAAGACAATGTTCAACATATTCAACCTGATGCTACAAGCTGATTCACATATGAAGAAATGTGTAAGAGAACTTAAGCAGGGCCAAAGGACGGGATGAAAGCAATATGCCCAAAGACCTCAGGTTTGTAATCTTTTTTTTTTTACTGACACAAATGCCATTTTTTTTTAATGCGTACGAATTTACTATCTGCATGTAGGTTTGTGCACCCGTGTCTCACAATGCCGTGGAGGTCAGAAGAGGACTTCGGATTCCCCTGGAACTGGAGTTAAAGATGGTTCTCAGCCACCATGTGGGTGCTGGGGATCAAACCCAGGTTCTCTGCAAGAGCAGTCAGCACTCCTAACTGCTAGGCCATCTCTCCAGCCCCGCAGGTTTGTAATCTTTTGTTACGATAACTCAGTGCTTATATATAATTAGCTCTATACATTAACTGTATGAAAAGTAGTCAAAAATCATCTCTATAAGCAAGCAAATGAAAACAAAAACAATCTTCTCTCACAAGTATCCTTCATAATGGTGGTGACTGTGCACAAGAGTATATGGGCATGTGGAGCCAAGCCCTTTTTGCTTTTTTTTTTTTTTTTGGTCTTTTTGAGACAGGGTCTCCCTGTGGCCCCAGCTGTCCTTGCACCCACCTTTTAGACCAGGCGGCCTTGAACTCACAAAGATCCGCCTGCCTCTGCCTCCCAAGTGCTAGGATTAAAGGCATGCGCCACCATGCCCGGCACCCTTTTTGCTTTTATCTCATGTTACTAAGCTGAATAAACACTATATTTTCCATGTTCCTTCAACTAAGCTTTGAGAAATGAGATGGAAGCAAAAGCAATGTTTCTTCTTAAAAAGAACATGCCATGCTCCAGTCCTACTGCCCACTACAATGGACACTGGCATACTGTCTGACACTTCCATCACTTTTGACCACAGAATGATCCTGAGGACAGAGGCTGACAACTCAGATGAGAGAGCTGTCTCTGATAACCATGTAACCATGGCAGTCTTTTATAGGAGTGTGAAATGAACTTCTACTTTCTCTAAACACAAGTCTATTATTCTCTAAACACAATTCCAAGTCGCAATTCTATTATAAAAAGCTTAAATACTATTCCCAATAATCATATGAAAATATCTGAGTATCTCACAAAACACACTAAACACTTCCTTCCAAGTCCAGATGCACTAACTCAGTTAGTAACAACATTTAACCATCATTTTATTGGCACTCAGTAAAAGTATTTTCAACATTCAAAAAAACTGCACATATACAAACAGATTTTAAATAGTTTAGCAATTCTAATAGAGGGGGGAAAAAGGGATGCTGCTCTAGTTAGCTTTTAAATTTATATTCTATTAAAAATGTTTGCGTGCTTGCATTAGCAGCATAGTTACTAAAATCAGAACAATACAGAGAAGATTGGCATGGGCCTCATGGAAAAATGACACACAAATTTGGAAAACATTCCATATTTTAAATAAAAGTTTATAAAGCAGGCAAGATGGTGTGTGCCTTGAATCCCAGCAGAAGCAGATGGATCTCTGTGAGTTCAAGGCCCACCTGAACTATAAGCAAGTTTTAGGCCAACTGGGGCTAGGGGAGACCCTGTCTCAAAAAGACAAAAAAAAAAAAAAGTTCATACAAAAAAAAAAGTCTTATTATCCCATGTACATATCATACTATTCTTTTTTTTTTTTTTTTGTCTTTTTGAGACAGGATCTCCCTGTAGCCCCAGCTGTCCTGGAACTCACTCTGTAGATCAGGCTGGCCTTGAACTCACAAAGTTCCGCCTGCCTCTGCCTCCCAAGTGCTAGGATTAAAGGCATGAACCACCACACCCGGCTAGGAAGGGGGACATTTTATTAATTTTATTTATTTATTGTATGTGTATGAATGTACTGTCTGCATGCAAGTCTGTGCACCCGTGTCATGCAACGCCGCGGAGGTGAGAAGAGGGTCTCGGATTCCCCTGGAACTGGAGTTCTCCTGGAATTGGAGTTTTAGACGGTTCTCGGCCGCCATGTGGGTGCTGGGGATCGAACCCGGGTCCTCTGTAAGAGCGGTCGGCGCTCTTAACCGCTAGGCCATCTCTCCAGCCCCGAAGGGGGACATTTTGATGAACAATTTCTATATATACTAGCCAATGCTACCCTGGATTTGAGGATGTACTGATAAGGATGTACTGATACATGTCCACAGACTCACCAATCTTAACATATTGAAACATATCCATGCCCTCTGCTCCTACACAACATTTATCCTTGCAGTTAATTCTGCATGACACGGGTGCATAAGCCTGCATGCAGACAGTACATTCATACACATAAAAAAATAAAATTAATTAAAAATTTTTATTTTTATTTTATGTGTATGAGGGTACTGCCTGCACTTAGCTGCCATGTGGGTGCTGAAAACCCAACCCAGTGCTCTCAACGACTGAGGCATCTCTCCAGCCCCTAAATTTTCCATTCTAAACATAATTTCCAAAGCAAAAACATTATGTAATTACTATATCTTTTGTTTCTACCCAGTATATTACTGAGAACAAGACTATATTCTCGGCCCTCTATCATGTTATTAAAACAAATAATATTATAGTTTAAAATCAAAGTGTATTTAGCTGAATATAATTTAATTAAAGGAAAATTATTTTTAAAATACTCACAGAGGATATGATGTTACTTTTTTCACAGTCAGACGTCAAAGTCAAACATTTTTTATAAACATCAATCAGATCTAACATATTACTATTCTTCAAAAAATCATTGTAAGTCTTCTTAATGTCTTCATAATGGTCAACCACTTTCATATTTTCAATGGGTAAGTTCAGTTTCTCATGTAGTAAGTATTTCCATGTCAGCAACACATCACTGAGAGAGACTGTAAATTCTCCATATTGCTGGAAAAGATGATGAAAAAATGGGTAAGAAGGACTAGTAAAGTTGGGAACTAGAGTATCCATCTTTTTATGGCTTTGGAAGAATAAAGGAAATACATATAGCATTTTTGTCAGAGTAAACACTAAAGTTTGATGATTTGATAAAATATCAACAAGGAAGACAAATTTGCACCTGACAAAATTGGCAAATATAAAATAAATGTCTCATTTTCTGAATTCTATTAAATTTCTTTTATTCAAAGTAAAAGGGCAGGTGGGTAACGAATTGCTACTAAGGAAACGTGTTTCTGTTAACTTTTAGTTTTTAGCTAACATTTTTAATCTCTTATTTATTGATTTTTTTAATACTTTTATTTTTTATGTGTATGAATCTTTTGCCTACATGCATGTAAATGAATGCACTCATGTCTTGCAATGCTCACAGAGACCAGAAGAGGGCACTGGATTCCCCTGCAATTGGAGTTAGAGAACACTGTTAGCTGTGACCTGGATGCTGGGAACAGAATCCAGGTCTTCTGCAAGAGCAGCTAGTGCTCTTAACTGCCGAGCCATCTCTCCAGCCTTTAATCTCTTATTTAAAATTGTCAATGCCATAATGAATTCTCATACGACAAGATCTATTTCAAGTACTGGCTTTAAAATTTGGTCATCCAGATCTGGCTCTCACTATGACTGCTTTCACTTCATTACTGTCACCGGCAAAAAGTATTAATACTAAAACTTAGAAGCAAAAAATAATTTTGATCCTTCCCTGCTCCTAGATGAACTAAATTATAATAGGTGCTAAAAAACAAGTTAGGTTTCTTTCTATAAGTGCTCAGATGCTACTAACAAGGCAAAATTATTCTTTTTTGCTTTATGTTTACCCTGAAAGAAATAAAATAGATTCTGATTTGAATATATTGATATATAGCTACTGAGGGGTAGATGTTACCAACATGCTTGGAGATCATTTTAACTAACTATAAAAGTTTTTAAGTGTCTTCTTGTCTATTCACATGTTAAATTCTCAGTGTACATGTTGAAAGTCTTTTTTTAATTGAATGCATTCTTCTCCCACATTAAGACATTAGATATTAATAACGGTGACTTCCAAAAAGCACCAGCCTTAACTCACTAAACAAAAGTCTAACACTTATTTCCAATTCAGGATTAATAACAAATGTGTATATCTAGGTATGGGTCTATGAAATGTAATAATGTAATACATGATGCCCTTTCAGTTAAGTTTCTACTAAGATCTTTACTTTAGTTCCATTTAAAGATGAGTAGCTTGTTAAGTAGTTAGCAAAACTGTAATTCTCTATAACTAATTGTAACATCTTTATTCAGTGAACAATAATAGAAATTAACACATCCACTTTTTCTATATAGTTGATTTTTTAATCTGTATCCTTTAGCCTGAGCCTTTAATGGCTGAGCTATCCCTCCAGCCCTAATCTGTATCTTTTATCTTTTATGATAACCAGAAATGTATGCTACTTACCATCCAGATTTATAACAAGCTGTTTGAACCATCTTTTGAAAATTAGCTCTTTTACTCTATCGTGATAACAATAATAACAACAACAACAACAAAAAACCACTTACTGGTGGGTATGGTGGTGGCGCACTCTTTTAATCCCAGAGCTTGGGAGGCAGAGGCTAGTCAATCTGTGAGATTCAGGCCAGCCTGATCTACATATCAAGTTCCAGGCCAGTTGGAGCTACTAGGGAGACTGTGTCTCAAAACAACAACAAGGCAACAAAAGAAAACTACCCTTGTCCTGTTATATCATGAATATAAAAGTTTACTATAGTCTATGAAGCTAGCTCAATGAAATATCCCAAAAGCTCATCGACCCTCACGCTTTAGATCTATAACCCAAACATAAGACAGATGTGCAATTTCCCAGCACTGCATCAAAAGTGGATATTTTAATACTTCCCGATCCCATGAAAGTTACACTCTAGAAAATTTCTAAGTGGTATTAAATAACAGTTGAGTTTCAGTGCTAAATTGTTTTTTCTCAAAAATTCCTAAAAACATTTTTAGTGACACTCCTTTATCCTTAAAGCAAATTAAGATTTTTCTCCTAATGTAACACACAATTTATCTTCACCCTGTTGACTACAGCTAGTTAAAGTAAAACCATGAGAGCTCATGATCTTGTGAGAAAAGGTTCTGACCAGATTAACAGTGTTTATACTGAGACTGTAAAAACATTTTAAATCCAAATAAAAAGGCACTCCAGATATCAGGTGCCCACCATGACAGCATATGCTATTATTCATACCAATAACAACTGATTGAGAGAGTATGTGGCCATATCAGAAAGTGTTTTGCTATGAAAACCTGCCAACTGGCTAATATACGAAGCAAGTTCAAAGTGTTCAATTCTTTAATTCCCTGATGGACCTAACAAGGGTTGTATTTCACAAGAATAAAATGAGAAATGCAAGAGTTACGCATTTTTAAGAGCATTTGAACTCTGATTGTATATCAAACTTAGTTTATAATAACTCAAATTTTAAATAAAATTTGTATTTTTAATTAATGAGATTTCACTGGTAACATTAGAGAACAGAAAGCAGGTATACTAAAAAGAATTAATTAATTAATTAATTAATTATTAATTCTGTCACTTTAGTTGAGTAAAATACCACCAACTCAATTTTTGTGGTTACAATATAAGATTGTGGGGCTAGGGGTACATGCCTTTAATCCCACCACTTGGTTGGCAGAGGCAGGCAGACCTCTGTGAGTTCAATGTCAGCCTGGTCTATATTGCAAGTTACAGGCCAGCTGGGGCTGCAGGGAGACCCTGTCTCAAAAAGACTAAAGAAATACATAAATATGTAAATAAATAAATATTGTGTGGGCTGGAGAGATAGCTCAGCAGTTAAGAGTACTGACTACTCTTGTAGAGGACCCAGGTTTGATTCCCAGCACCACACAGGGGCCGTACATAACTCCAGTTCCATGGGCTCTGATGCCTTCTTCTGATCTCCATGGGCAATGCACAACATGACTGCGCTTACACACATGCAGCAATACACATAAAATAAAAATAAGATTAAAATAAGATTGTGCAAATTAAGGAATATCTGATAAATGGTAGATAACTAAAACTATTTTTTTCCTCTTTCCCTTTTCAAAGTAAAATGATTCTTGCAATGGTTGTAGATAAATGTATAATTTTAAAAGCCTGCTTATTCTTATTTAGTAGATCATCTTTAAATCTACAGTTTACCACAGGTATAATAATTGCTTTCTATTAAGTCATAAAATATCTTTGTTTCATATAATGAAACATATGCAAATGAAACATCATTTCCATTAAATAAGGTAACAAATATCCTATACAGGACAAATGCCTGAGAGAGACAAACCATGAAGCCATTTCCAACGAAGAGGCCAAAGTCATATATGTTGCCATATAACGACATGAATACTCTTCTGTGAAGTTATAATAGTGTAAGTTCTTAGCATTACAAAGTTCCTAAGAAATGTTATACAACTCAAGTTAAAAAGAAACCCCTTCCCACAGGACACAAGATAAACCTAAAACCAAACAATGATTCTAGTATGCCTATTTATGAATGGATATGTGTTTCTTGCTTTGAACGGTTGAGTGTCTGTAAGTCTGCTCACAGTTGAGGCTGCCTGAAATAATGACTCCGTATGTGAACAACTGAAGTAATCCCAGGTACATGAATTAAAAGAACTAATTTTATTAAGATATCTATATTACAAAAAGCAATCTACAAATTCAATGCAACCCCTATCAATAGTCTAGTGATGATTTCCATAAAAAAGGTATAAACAACTCTCAAATTTATATGCAATAACAAAAGACAATGGATAAACAACATAAGGATAAGAGAAAGACAAAAGATGGAACCATCACACTATCTGACCTCAAAATACACTACGAGGCTACCTTGTATGCATCAAACTCCAGCCACTCAGGAGGCAGAGGATTACACATTAAAGACCAGCTGAAGCACTTAATGAGACTCTGCCTCAAAAATAAAAATGGGCCTGGCCGGGCATGGTGGTGCCTTTAATCCCAGCACTCCAGAGGCAGATGCAGGAGGATCTCTGTGAGTTCAAGGCCAGCCTAATCTATAGAGCAAGCTCCAGGCCAGCTAGGACTAAAGGGAGACCTCATCTCAAAAATACCCAAAAAATAAAAAATAAAATAAGCATGGGGCTAGGGATGTAATTCAGTGTTAGAACACTTGTTTAGCATATGCAAGACCCTCAATACCACGAAAGAAAATCTATAAAGCTACAATAGTCAACATGATATATAAGCTTAAAATTCATAGACCAATGGAATAAACAGCCCAGAAAAAAAATTTAAACATTCTCTTTAAATTCACTTTTGACAAAGATATTAAAAACATACAATAAGAACAAATGAGAGCCTTATCTCACATCGTATTTAGAAATCAACTCAAAATTGATCATTTAAAAAACTGAGGGGCTGGACAGATGGCTCCATGGTTAAGAGCACTGACTGCTCTTACAGAGGACCCAGGTTCAATTCCCAGTACCCACATGGTGGCTAACAACCATCGGTAACTCTAGTTCCAGGGAATCCAATGCCTTCTTCCGACCTCCGAGGACACTGCGAGACATGGGTGTGCTTACTCACATGCAAGCAATACACTCATAATAAATAAAAGATTAAAAAAAAAATTGGGGGCTGGAGAGATGGCTCAGCAGTTAAGAGCACCGACTGCTCTTGCAGAGGACCCAGGTTCGATTCCCAGCACCCACACGGCCGCTAAGAACTGTCTTTAGCTCCAGTTCCAGGGGAAACCAACGCCCTCTTCTGACCTCCGAGGCATTGCGTGACACGGGTGCACAAACCTACATGCAGACAGTACACTCATACACGTAAAAAATAATAGATAAATTAAAAAAAAATTTTTTTTAAACTGAAAATACAGGGCTAGAGAGATGGTTCAGCCATTAAGAGCATTGACTGCTCTTGCAGAGGACAGGGGTTTGATTCCCAACACCCACATGGTGGGACAGCTAAAAACTATCCTTAACTCTAGTTCCAGGGAAATCCTATGCCCTCTTCTGACCTCTGCACATTGCACGACATGCGTGCATTCACATACATGCAGGCAATACACTAATATACCTAAAGTAAACATAAAGGAAATTAAAAAATAAAAAAACCAAAAATGTAAAACAACTAGAAGAAAACATAAGGGGCACTTTTTATGGCCTTCAGGTGAGAAATGATTATAAGCAAATGGGATTTTATCAAACTTAAAAGCTTTTGCAGGGGCTGGAGAGATGGCTCAGAAGTTAAGAGCACTTGCTGCTCTTACAGAGGACCCAGCTTCAGTTCCCAGCACCTATATATTGCCTAAAAGCCATTCATAACTCCAGTTCCAAGGGATCTGATGCCCGCTTCTGAGCTCCGTGGGCCTGCTTAACATGGGTGTACCTATCTACTCATACACATAAAATAAAAATAATAAAAAAAATTTTAAGCTTTTGCATACAGTCAAGGAAACAACAGAATGAAGAAGAAAAGCTATAGAAGAAAACCTTTCCAAATCCAACATCTAATCATAGACTAACATATAGAACATAAAAGGAACTTAAGCAATAGTGACAAAAGAAAAGACAGCAGTGAAAAGTCAAAGGGGTCTGAGGGGAGACAGCTCAGGGGTAAAGCGTTCACCACACACATGGAGACCTGAGCTGCAGTACCTAGAACCGTGTAAAGCTGGGTAGGTAGCACCATCTGTAATCCCAGTTCCCCGACTCTGAGGTGGGAGGTGGAGACAGGAGACTCCCCAGAAGCCCCCAGGCCAGCTAGCCCACTGACACAGCATACAACAAACCACAGGGTGGAATGTGAGGACTGACACCTGAGGCTGACCCTTGACCTTCACATGTGCACCATAAAAACAGGTTTACAAATGAGCAAAGGATCTGAATATACAGTAATCAAAAATAACATTCAAATTGCCAAGAAAAATGAAAAAAATGCCCAGCATCACTAATCACCGAAGAATTGCCAGTTACAACAATAAGCCTGGATCTCACATCTTTTCCAAAGGCAACTGCTAAAAAGATGAAAAGCAAGAAATACTGAAGATGTGGAGGAAGGAAAACTGCTCCACTCTGTGAGTAGGAAGGCAAATTAGTATATAAGCGGTGCCTCATTCTAATCAAAATATGTCACATGACTGAAGGAAGGGAGGGAGGAGAGGGGAGGGGAGGGGATGGGGGGAGGAGAGGAAGGGGAGAGGGGAGGGGGAGGGGAGGGGAGGGGTGAAGAGAAAGAAGGGGGAGGACAGGGAAAGGAAAAGAAACATCTGAGTTAAATGACATCATAGATCAAATTGACCTAATAGACATCTACAGAAATTCAATTCAAATACTACAAAATAGACATTATCCTCAACACATGGAACTTCTTCTAAAATGATAATATACATCTTGCAGTCCAGGAAGGGATTCTCTCAGACACCTCCCTGGGTCCTCCTGACCAAGAGCACAGCTGGGACCAGCAGTGGCAGCTGGAGAAATACGTCAGGATGGAACCTGCCCTGACCAAGTGGCAGCTGGAGAAATACTTCAGGGTGGAACCTGCCCTGACCAGGAGCACAGCTGGGACCAGGAGTAGCAGCTGGAGAAATACTTCAGGATGGAACCTGCCCTGACCAGGAGCACAGCTGGGACCAGGAGTAGCAGCTGGAGAAATACTTCAGGATGGAACCTGCCCTGACCAGGAGCACAGCTGGGACCAGGAGTAGCAGCTGGAGAAATACTTCAGGATGGAACCTGCCCTGACCAGGAGCACAGCTGGGACCAGGAGTGGCAGCTGGAGAAATACTTCAGGATGGAACCTGCCCTGACCAGGAGCACAGCCAGGACCAGGAGTGGCAGCTGGAGAAATACTTCAGGGTGGAACCTGCCCTGACCAGGAGCACAGCTGGGACCAGGAGTAGCAGCTGGAGAAATACTTCAGGATGGAACCTGCCCTGACCAAGAGCACAGCTGGGACCAGCAGTGACAGCTCGAGAAATACTTCAGGATGGAACCTTCCCTGACCAGGAACACAGCCAGGACCAGGAGTGGCAGCTGGAGAAATACTTCAGGATGGAACCTGCCCTGACCAAGAGCACAGCCGGGACCAGGAGTGGCAGCTGGAGAAATACTTCAGGGTGGAACCTGCCCTGACCAAGAGGCTTGCAAGGCCCTGGCAGCCAGGCTGAACTTGAAGTAGCAAGTTGAAGTTGGATTTCCCTCTTCCACCTGATAGATAGCACTCCTGGGGGGGGGGGGCAGAGGAGTTCCTGTATATGTGTTCTCCTACCCCTCCCCCTTTATTGGGGCAGGAGAATCTGAAGTTCAAGATCATTCACGGCTTTTTAGCAAGTTGGAGACTTATCTGACCTGCAAGAGATCCAACCTAGATTATAATAGTTTCTAAAGCACCTCCCCCACTTGGCACTCTAGCAGATGCACTGCTCCCTCACTGGCGACAGAGCCAGCCCTTCAAGGACCTCCCTGCTCCTTAGGGGAAAAAAAAAAAAAGATTATAATAGGACACAAAGCAAACCTCATCAAACATTGAACTAATTTCTGTTTTTGTTTGGTCTTTTGGTCTGTTTGAGACAGGGTCTCCCTGTAACCCTGGCTGACTTGGAACTCACTCTGTAGACCATGCTGGCCTTGAACTCACAGAAATATTCCTCTGTCTCTCCAGTGCTGGGATTCAAGGCTTGAACCACCATGTCCAGCTAGAACTAATTTCTTATGTTCTGTCTGACCACAAAGAAACAAAACTAGAAATCTGCAACAAGAGGAACCACGGAACCTCCACAAACCCATGGATACCGAATACACAACGGATGATGAATGGGCATTGAAGGTCAAGAAAGAAATAACTACAACTAAAAGAAAGTGAAAACTCAAGAAACCAAAAGCCATGGGACACAATGAAAGCAGAACTAAGAGATGTATACAGTAAAATGTCATACACAGTCGTATCAATAGCTTAACCTTAGAGACATAGAAAAACAAACCAAATAAGATCAGATCCGAAATTAATGAAATGGGAACTTAAAACTTAAAACACAAAGAAAGAATGAAAGCAACAAAGCATTAGTTCTTTGAAAACATAAACAAGAGTGACAAATTCCCAGCCAATTAACCAAAAAGAGAGAGAAGACCCAAATTAATAACATTAAAGATAAGAGATATTAAGACAGATAGCAAGGAAATTAACAAATCATTAGGGCATACCTCAAGACTTACATTCTAATACCCTGGAAAATCTAAAAGAAAATATTTGAATTTTTAGACACATATTCCAACCAAAACTAAATCAAGATAAGACAACTCAGACAAATCTATAACATGGAAACTAAATCAGCAAGTAGATTCCCCAACTAAAAGGAAGTCAGAGCCAGATGAATACCAAGAAAAGGAAAACTACCAAACTCTGAAAAAGCTAAGCTAAATATAAAAGCTAAATAAAGACACAACAAAAAAGGAGAAAATTACAGACCAATCTCCCTGATGGATAGAGATGCAAAAATGATCGATAAAACATTGTATAATCCACTTCAAGAACTTCAAGACATCAAAAATATTATTTGCCACAATCAAGTTGGCTTCATTCCAGAGATGCAGGGACGGAGAAGCCAGAGATGCAGGGACAGAGAAGCCAGAGAAGCAGGGACAGTGAAGCCAGAGACCCAGGGACAGTGAAGCCAGAGATGCAGTGACAGAGAAGCCAGAGATGCAGGGACAGTGAAGCCAGAGACGCAGGGACAGAAAAGCCAGAGATACAGGGACGGTTAAGCCAGAGATGCAGGGACAGAGAAGCCAGAGACACTGGGACAGAGAAGCCAGAGAGGCAGGGACGGTGAAGCCAGAGATGCAGGGACAGAGAAGCCAGAGATGCAGTGACAGAGAAGCCAGAGACACAGGGACAGAGAAGCCAGAGATGCAGGGACAGAGAAGCCAGAGATGCAGGGACGGTGAAGCCAGAGATGCAGGGACAGTGAAGCCAGAGATGCAGGAACAGAGAAGCCAGAGATGCAGGGACGGTGAACCCAGAGACGCAGGGACAGAGAAGCCAGAGACGCAGGGACAGAGAAGCCAGAGATACAGGGACGGTGAAGCCAGAGATGCAGGGACAGAGAAGCCAGAGATGCAGGGACAGAGAAGCCAGAGATGCAGGGACAGAGAAGCCAGAGATGCAGGGACGGTGAAGCCAGAGATGCAGGGACAGTGAAGCCAGAGATGCAGGAACAGAGAAGCCAGAGATGCAGGGACAGAGAAGCCAGAGACGCAGGGACAGAGAAGCCAGAGACGCAGGGACAGAGAAGCCAGAGATGCAGGGACAGAGAAGCCAGAGATGCAGTGACAGAGAAGCCAGAGATACAGGGACGGTAAAGCCATAGATGCAGGGACAGTGAAGCCAGAGACGCAGTGACAGAGAAGCCAGAGACGCAGGGACAGAGAAGCCAGAGACGCAGGGACGGTGAAGCCAGAGATGCAGGGACGGTGAAGCCAGAGACGCAGGGAAAGAGAAGCCAGAGACGCAGGGACAGAGAAGCCAGAGAAGCCAGAGATGCAGGGACAGAGAAGCCAGAGATGCAGTGACAGAGAAGCCAGAGACACAGGGACAGAGAAGCCAGAGATGCAAGGACGGTGAAGCCAGAGATGCAGGGTCGGTGAAGCCAGAGATGCAGGAACAGAGAAGCCAGAGATGCAGGGACGGTGAACCCAGAGATGTAGGGACAGAGAAGCCAGAGACGCAGGGACAGAGAAGCCAGAGATGCAGTGACAGAGAAGCCAGAGATGCAGGGACAGAGAAGCCAGAGATGCAGTGACAGAGAAGCCAGAGATACAGGGACGGTGAAGCCAGAGATGCAAGGACAGAGAAGCTAGAGATGCAGGGACAGAGAAGGCAGAGATGCAGGGACAGAGGAGCCCGAGATGCAGGGACGGGGAAGCCAGAGATGCAGGACAGAGAAGGCAGAGATGCAGGGACAGAGGAGCCAGAGATGCAGGGACGGGGAAGCCCGAGATGCAGGACAGAGAAGCCAGAGATGCAGGGACAGAGAAGCCAGAGATGCAGGGACAGAGAAGCCAGAGGTGCAGGGACGGTAAAGCCAGAGATGCAGGACAGAGAAGCCAGAGATGCAGGGACAGAGAAGCCAGAGATGCAGTGACAGAGAAGCCAGAGATGCAGGGACAGTGAAGCCAGAGATGCAGGGACAGAGAAGCCAGAGATGCAGGGACAGTGAAGCCAGAGACGCAGGGACAGAGAAGCCAGAGATGCAGGGACAGAGAAGCCAGAGATGCAGGGACAGAGAAGCCAGAGATGCAGGGACAGAGAAGCCAGAGATGCAGGGACAGAGAAGCCAGAGATGCAGTGACAGAGAAGCCAGAGATGCAGGGACAGAGAAGCCAGAGATGCAGGGACAGAGAAGCCAGAGGTGCAGGGACGGTAAAGCCAGAGATGCAGGACAGAGAAGCCAGAGATGCAGGGACAGAGAAGCCAGAGATGCAGTGACAGAGAAGCCAGAGATGCAGGGACAGTGAAGCCAGAGATGCAGGGACAGAGAAGCCAGAGATGCAGGGACAGTGAAGCCAGAGACGCAGGGACAGAGAAGCCAGAGATGCAGGGACGGTGAAGCCAGAGACGCAGGGACAGAGAAGCCAGAGATGCAGGGACAGAGAAGCCAGAGATGCAGGGACAGTGAAGCCAGAGATGCAGGGACGGTGAAGCCAGAGA
Organism: Rhizomys pruinosus; assembly: GCA_009823505.1. NCBI lineage: Eukaryota > Metazoa > Chordata > Mammalia > Rodentia > Spalacidae > Rhizomys > Rhizomys pruinosus. The sequence continues at coordinate 1,495,901 of VZQC01002875.1, forward strand.
CGCAGGGACAGAGAAGCCAGAGATGCAGGGACGGTGAAGCCAGAGACGCAGGGACAGAGAAGCCAGAGATGCAGGGACGGTGAAGCCAGAGATGCAGGGACAGAGAAGCCAGAGATGCAGGGACGGTGAAGCCAGAGATGCAGGGACAGAGAAGCCAGAGATGCAGGGACGGTGAAGCCAGCGATGCAGGGACAGAGAAGCCAGAGATGCAGTGACAGAGAAGCCAGAGATGCAGGGACGGTGAAGCCAGAGATGCAGGGACAGAGAAGCCAGAGATGCAGGGACAGAGAAGCCAGAGATGCAGGGACAGAGAAGCCAGAGATGCAGGGACGGTGAAGCCAGAGATGCAGGGACAGTGAAGCCAGAGATGCAGTGACAGAGAAGCCAGAGACGCAGGGACGGTGAAGCCAGAGACGCAGGGACGGAGAAGCCAGAGATGCGGGGACGGTGAAGCCAGAGATGCGGGGACGGTGAAGCCAGAGATGCAGGGACAGAGAAGCCAGAGACACAGGGACAGAGAAGCCAGAGACACAGGGACAGAGAAGCCAGAGATGCAGGGACAGAGAAGCCAGAGATGCAGGGACAGAGAAGCCAGATATACAGGAACAGAGAAGCCAGAGATACAGGGACAGAGAAGCCAGAGATGCAGGAACAGAGAAGCCAGACATGCAGGGACGGTGAAGCCAGAGATGCAGGGACAGAGAAGCCAGAGATGCAGGGACAGTGAAGCCAGACATGCAGGGACAGAGAAGCCAGAGATGCAGTGACAGAGAAGCCAGAGACGCAGGGACAGAGAAGCCAGAGATGCAGGGACAGAGAAGCCAGAGACGCAGGGACAGAGAAGCCAGAGATGCAGGGACGATGAAGCCAGAGATGCAGGGACAGAGAAGCCAGAGATGCAGGGACAGTGAAGCCAGAGACGCAGGGACAGAGAAGCCAGAGATGCAGAGACAGAGAAGCCAGAGACGCAGGGACGGTGAAGCCAGAGATGCAGGGACAGAGAAGCCATAGACGCAGGGACAGCGAAGCCAGAGATGCAGGGATAATTCAACAAAAGTAAGAGAGTAGGTGTACCACATCACATAAATTGACTCATCAGCAAAAATCACATGATCAGCTCAGTAGATGCAGAACAAGATTTTGAGGAAATCCCATATATCTTCGTGATAAAAGCAATATAAAGATTAAACATGTGTCTCACAGAACAAAGGCAACATATATAT